>VXBO01007155.1:142729-212785 GCA_013400135.1 Rhinoptilus africanus
CCTCAGAGCTGCTCTCCAGCAGGTCAGCCCCCAACCTGTCCTGGTGCAGGGAGCTATTCCTCCCCAGGGGCAGCACCCTACACTTGCCCTTATTGAATTTCATAAGGTTCCTCTCCGCCCAGCTCTCCAGCCTGTCCAGGTCTGTCTGGATGGCGGCACAGCCTTCCGGGGTGTCAGCCACCCCTCCCAGCTTTGTGTCATCAGCAAACTTGCTGAGGGTGCACTCTATCCCCTCATCCAGGTCACTGATGAATATATTGAAGAGGACTGGGCCCAGTACTGACCCCTGGGGAACACCACTCGTCACTGACCTCCAACTAGACTCCACGCCCCTAATCACAACCCTCTGGGCTCTGTCTTTCAACCAGTTCTCTATCCACCTCACTGTCCATTCATCTAAACCACTCTTCCTAAGCTTCCCTATGTGTGGGACCATATCGAACACCTTGCTTAAGTCAAGGCAGACCACATCTACTGCTCTCCCTTCATCCATCCATCCAGTCACACCATCATAGAAGGCAATCAGATTAGTCAGACATGATTTCCCCTTGGTGAATTCATGTTGAGTACTTCTGATAACCTTCTTTTCCTCTAACAGGTACAATGTGCTGCGGTGTGCGCTACCACCCTCAGTCTTGCTGAGCTCAGCATCCCCTAAAATCACAAGGAATGACTGCCTAGGCCTGGCATCACAGATCAGGACCTTTGAGCCCTAGATTTATGATCCCAGACCCACCACCCTGTGACCCACCAGCCTGACTGGACCCATAAATTCAGTCTCCCTGCTGCTGGTGTGTCTCACAAAGCACTGCTCAGAGCTCACAGAGCTAGACTGGCACAGGGAGATGGAAAGTGCACGAGGTAATGCTTTACAGGGGTGGGGGGTGGGGTGGGGTGGGGTAAGGCAGGATTTTTGCACCCACAGCTCCCACCACAGAGACGCTGTGTTGCCTGTCATGGGGCTGTTAGATTCCCTTTTTCCCAGACTTGGTGGTGTTTTCACTTGTGGCACTTGAAGAGCAGTGTCTGTCTGCTTCCTTGGGCAGCCTTGGCTTTGCACAAGACTATTCACACAGAATGTGGTCAAGTGTGGGGACACTGGGGCTTCATGCTTAGAACAGGGTCTGGTCCAGCATTCTTCAGCATAACAGAAAAAACAGAGCCACACTTGGTTTCTCTGCTATCCTCCTCTGCCAGTGGGTTTTTCATGGTTTGTTTTTTTTTTTCTTGAAGGGGGAATGTTCAGACTTTAGAGATGACTGCAGTGAACCCAAAGTGCCTGTTGCTGTCTCCTCTTGCCCCCAAAGGACAGGCTTAAACTTATCTTTAACCCAAGCCAAATACCACCAGAACGGCTTTTTTCCCCTTATAAAGAAAATAAATCAACATAGAATGTCAGTGATATGTGAAATCTTTCCTTTTAATTTTAAAATACTGTGGTCGATTTGTTTTCCTTCTTTTTCCAGCCTTGAAAGTGACTCTTACAAAACAGATTTAAAAGTTTTACTTGCTGCGTGTCATGGAACGTCATCGGGCTGCTCTCAGCTGCTGATGGTGACACATCTGCTTGGGGGTCCAGCACTCTGAGCCAGCTGAGATCTCCTGGAGGCCCTGCAGGACTTGAGCTGGGGGCTCTCAAAGCCCTGGTCTTTCAGCCACAGGGCAGTCTGTGCTGACAGATGGAGTAGCTGTCCCCGGGGAAGCTCAGCTGTTGTCACCACTGAGTAGCAGAAATAGAGGTGAAGGAGATTTTATCCTTGAGAGAGGCTGATGGGTGGAGGCTTTTAGAAATGCCTCCCCGGCTGCTTCCCCTCCTGCTCTGTTCTGCAGGGTCCCGCACATCCCTGACCCCTTCTCCACAAGCTTTGCTTCCCAGGGAGGCTGGAGGGGAGGGAGGCATGGTGCCATGTCACATGAAGCCTGCGGTCCTGGCGCTGGAGTCAGCAGTTTCTGCTGTCTCCTGTGCCACAGATGCTTCCCCTCTCACAAGATGTTTTCTTGGTGTCTGGCAGCTCCATCCTTCCAGTCTTGGACAGAGCAATGGGATGTGAGAGCCTGAGCCCCCCTAGAGAGATGCCCTGTCCCAGGGCTGCAGGCACCAGGTTTGGGGTGGTTTTTGGACACATGTCTGTTAAGGAACGGGGGTGCTTTGCTAGTGCAGAGCCTTGCTTCAACAAGAGCTTTGCTTGGCCTTTTGTGCCACTTGCTGTGTGTGGCTTCTCCCCCTGACCCATGGGCAAGTTTTGAGCCAGAGGCAAGCCTGTGACAAACCTGAGGCATGGTGGTGGCACCTGCGGTTTGAGCACCGGGCCCACGCGCAGCCGAGCTGGGCGTGGGCTGCGAGGAGTCCCCGGCGCAGGTGGGAAGCACCGCCTGGGGCGGCCCCGGCCCGTCCCCGCCCCACCGCTCGTCCGGCCCCGCCCGGGAGCCCGTCCCGCCGCGGAGGGAGGACCGGGGCGGGAGCGCAGCCCGGCTCGGCCCCNGCTGCCGCTGCTGCTCTGCCTGGCCGCGCTTGGCGCAGGCTGCCGGGCAGGGTCGCCTCCCGCTGGCACGGCCGGGCCCTCCGCCGAGCCGCTGCAGGACGAGGCGGATAACCAGGAGAACATCCTCTCCCAGGTACATGCTGGGGATGCGGGGGATGCTGGCTACTTCGTGGGGCGCGGGGTACCGCTGCGTGGGGCTGGGCAGTGCCGACGGGAATGCTGTGCGCACTCGGGGTGGTGCTGGGCGCTGCTGTGCGTACTCTGGGTGATACTGGATGTATGTGCTCGGTGGTGCTGTGTGATGCTGTGCCGCTCGCCCAGCACTCACTGGCGGTGCTGGGAGAGTGCAGCTGCAGGGAGTGTTATTGCCTGGGGTGCAGTGAACTCACTGAAGTCCAACGGGGAGTGGTTCACAGCCTCCATCCTATTATTTCCCTGAGGGGGACTCAAAACCAGGGAGCTCCTTGGGAGGGGAATTGGTGGAGCCTCTTTGTTTGCAGAGGGGAGGGATCCAGGATCCGGGCTCTTTCCCTGCCAGTGGGATGTGGTGGAGGTTTCTGCTAGATTTGGCTGATCAGACTGTGTGCTATTATCTGCCCTCAGAAATGGCTAATGTGGAGACTATTGGAAACATATCATCAAAGTTATTTTTGTGCTTGGGCTTTCAGAAGTGCTCTCTGCAAATCTCCGTAAAGGAAATTCCTGGCATTGCATGGGGCTACTCAGAAATACTGCTTCACCACCAGGTTATGCTACTTACAGGGTAACTTTCAGTTGCCCTTCCAGGGCACCCTGCTTGCCTGTGTAAAGAAATCTTGCTCAGGGTAGCAGGTGACTTATTTGGTCTGCTGGACATAGAGCATTAAAAGACAGCAGGAATTCAAAATTCTCATATTTAAAATTCAAAGCGGCTAGGTCCACTTTACACAAAGTGGAATAAAAAATCCTCTTTTGTAAGAAGCCAGTTTTCATTCCCCTTGCAGGCAGGAATCAGAAAGTTCTGCACTCTCTCAAAAACTTCTTGGTCAGCAGATTTAGGAGGACCTGGCCAGTTTTCTCGAGGTTCAGGGTGTCCAGAGTGTCCTTGTCCCTTACTGGGCAAGCAGAGGACAAGAAGTTTGCTAACTGCCGCTGACCTGTGCTCAGCTGTTAGGTGACTACGACAAAGTGAAGGCCGTGTCCGAAGGCTCTGAGTGTCGGTGCAAATGTCTGGTCAGGCCCCTGGGCCGCGGTGCCTGCCAAAGGATTAACGAAGGCACTTTCAAAGCAGAGGATTTTTACACGGTGGAAACCATCACATCAGGACCCAGCTGCAAGTGTGCATGTGTGGCCCCCCCCTCAGCGCTCAATCCTTGTGAGGGGGAATTCAGGCTGAAGAAGCTGCGGGAGGCAGAGAGCAGCGACCTGAAGGTAGGAGAGCAGCTTGAATTTGGGGCTCTTCTTGGAGGGGGAAATCTGCTGAAGACTTTTCTTTCAGAGCTTTTTCTAAAGAATATTTTTCATTAACTTTTTGTCTAAAACATTTCCTGGTTACTTTTATATCCACATGTTGGATATAAAAACCAAACTCAGTTTAAGGGATTTCTTCAAGCAGCTGCAGCTGATGATTCACTCAGCAGCACGCTGCCTGATTTATCCCATGCTGCCTGAGGTCTGCCATGGCTGCCTGCACAGGAAGCCCAGGAGGGACTGGGCTGCTCCCTGCCCTTTGTCCAGGGCTAAGTGTCCCCGAGGGGACAGCTCCACTCCACTCAGCAGCTGCCAGGTCTTCTTCCCATCACAGAGAGGGTCTCCCAAGGATCCATGCAAAAAGCTGTTTTGGCTTCCATGGGCCAAAAGCTGCTAATGCATCAGCGTGAGGGTGTTACACAGACAGCTGATGGCTGTGTGGGTTTTGTTGTTTTAAATGCTGACAATTCTATACTAATAGTATTTTATCTCTTTAGTAATATGTAGCTCTTTTCTAAATGTGGCAGCATTTGTTCTTAAGTACTGATGACTTTTCTTGGATGCTTACTTTTGCTGGTCTAGCAGCTGGCATTTCCAGTTTGTTACCTGCATAGGGCAGCAGAAATCATCCCCAAAGGGCCACTGGCTTCCTCTAGCTCTGGGAGTCTCCAGAGCAGAAGGTTTAGGGCTGGTGGCATTCGTGTGGGTGGTGATCGGACATACTCTGTGGCAGTGCTGCCAATCCCAGCTCAGGTGGGAAGGCAGGCAGCGTGCGAGGTGCAGGGCAGCCTGCAGACGGGGTCACCATTATGGGCTTATTCTAATTAATTTCGAGTTTGAGGGTGTGTTTCATCTTGTCCAACTGCAGACAGTTAGCAGCTTCTTGTCCAAGCTCCCCTGCAGCTAGGAAAGGTAAACAGGCACAGACATCATTTCAGGGAAGGAGGAGTCCTAGTCTGGAGTTGTTTGGTGGTCCCTCACCTGCAAGAGAAGCCAGGATGTCCCACTTGGTAATAGATTAGGGGCCGTCAGCTTTCTGTGGTTAGGGGAGGGGTCACCCTCCGGGGGCCTGAAGTCCCTCACTTGGAGGCAGGCAGAGCTCCTCCACCAGCAGCTCATAGCTCTCTCCTGGTCCTCTCCAGAGCTGGTCAGCCTCCAGGAGGAGGCTGTGCCCTTGGCTCCGGCTGCCTCTTCCCACTGGGGAGCTTCTCACAGCCAGCTGTGGTGTGAACGCTTGTCCTCTAGGAAATGGCCCAGGCTCCCTGGCTCATTTTGCAAGGGTCCGTGGCCAAATGATTTCATAAGATTTCTCCAAATATATGCACATGGGATTTTTCTTTGCTGCAAAAGTCAAACCCCAGGAGCTGTGAAAACAGGCCTGCTTTCTCACTGACCACAGAGTCTCTCCTGAGGTCGGGTGCACTGGAAACAGTAATGAGAAGCTGGGAGGAGGAGAGGACACAGCTCCAGGCCTTATGTGACTCATGAGGAGCAGCTCCCATGCTCTTCGGTGGGGAGGGCCAGGCCAGGCCATCTCATTGCTCCTACCAGCCCCAGGGTTTTTACTGTCCTTGCTGGTCTGATGAGCATCGTTCTTGCCTGGTCCAGAAGCAGGATGCACGTAGTTGTGCTCTATGTCTGTTGTGTTTTACCAGGATCTGACTCAAAAACCCTAGGTACTCTGTGGGAAAGCCATGGAAACATCCCCAAAATGAGAGCCCTCCCTTACGACGGGTGGGCTGGAGGATGCGTCCCCAATGTAACAGCAAGGAAGGGAGTAGATAAGCCTGGGGAGCAGGGCTACCCCTGGGGCACCCCAACACAGTGCCGAATGGCTGTGCTGGGCATCCCAGCTGAAGGTTTCAGTCCCATCCATGCCTTTAATAAGGTCTCATGGGAATGTATGGATCACCAGACAGTGAGAGCCAAAGTCTGGAGTGGGTGAAGGGAAGGAAATAGTGAGTTGACGTGTGGATCAGTGATCAACTTGGTGTTGGCAGATGTAGCTGACTCTTAAGATCTATTTTTGTGAAATTGGAGCTTGCTGCTCTTCTACTTGTTGGTGTCGTGTGTGTTTTGGGGGTCTCAGATGCAGAGTCTGTGCAAGGGGTCTGCATTGAGGAAGACTTGGAAGGTGGTTAATAAAGTCTGCAACCTTTGTGTCTTGATGGAAATTATCCAGCCTGGAAGGAAAGCACATGTCTCCAGTGGCTGTCTGGAAGGTTGCGTGCATTGTATTGGTCATCTCCCTCCAGTTCTTGGTGGAAAGTGGATGCGTAGCCATAAAACAATCCTTGTCTCTGAATGCTGCCGTTTTATCTGGCTCAAAAAATCTTTCCTTTGCTGTCAGCTCCACAGGGAGACTGCAGAGGCTGGGATGGAAACTCAGAGTCCTGCCAGCAGTGCTGCCTGTACTTCTCCCATGTTTATGGAGCTCTGTTGACTAGTTTGTAGCTGCTGGGAGAAAATGTCACTGCCTTGTAGTAATTCCCATGAATTTAAAATACTTCTCAGCCATCAGGACTGCAGTACCATGGTGTATGTGTGGGGACAGATGCGACAGGAGGGAGCAGAGTCAGGGGGTAGCCTGGGAGTTCTTGCCACTGGCTCATGCCTGGTTAAATGTTGTCTTCTGTGGAGTGAGCACCAGGAACCTTATGAAATGCAGGAGGAGGGTGTTGCTGTCTGGGTCCCTGGGATCAGTGAGCAGGGGCTACTGCTGGGCAGGGCATGGGGACACAATCCTTCCTGCTGTAGGAAGGAGGTGAATTCAGTACAGGGCATCTCTGAAATGGGTGATTGAAGGAGGAGGCAGCATCCCCCCTGATAAAGTTGTTCTCCAGGGAAGCAGACTGTTATCAGGCTGGCACCGAGTTTAAATTGCTTCTCTCAGACATTTGTGAATGTTTTAAAAGTTTTTAACGAGTTTCTTCTAGTTCTAGGAAAAAAAGCACAGGATGGCACAAGCTCAGAGTCTGATGTCAAAGTCACTTTTATGCTTGTTGCCTCTTTTGTTGCCAGTCATGTCCCTGGTAGTGTAGCTAAGCCTTTGGGCTTGTGAGAGTGCCTGCCTAGAGCTGGGAAGGATGGCAAGTGCTCCTCCTTGCTCTGGTTACTAATCCTCAGCACCTGGGGATTCAGGAGCACATGCTCCAACTCTGCGTGCTCTGCTCCTGACTGCAGCAGCAATGTGGCAGGGCTGTGTAAAGACAAACCTGTTTTAATAAACTTCTTGTGCTCAGATGCATGTATTGCCCTTGACTTTTTGGCTGTAGAAACCATGCAGGTACTTCATAGCAAGGGCCTCTGACTGACAGTGTGCTCCCTGTGCCTTGCAGCTGTCCTCCATTGTCGAGATGCTGGAAAGTGCCTTTTATGGTTTGGACCTTCTGAAACTCCACTCGGTCACAACCAAGCTGGTGGGTCGGGTGGAAAAGCTTGAGGAGGTAAGATGAGTCCTGTTCTCCTTTGAGGTTGTAATCTTCAGTGGGCCTTGACTCAAGTCAGGTACTTAGTACCCCTGGTGCATTCAGAGCCTTGTCCCTTTTGGAAGAAATGTTAATTAACTATTTGGCTGAAACTTAACTAGACCAAACTAGACCAGACTAGACTCTCCAAGATAGATCTCCACTGTTCCTTGCAGGCAGTGCCCAGGGCATCACCACCTCATCAGCCTCCCCTGACCCTCTCCAGTTCCCCCCATCCCTTGTGGCCCAAACTAGGTGTGACATCCCAGCTGTGGCCTCACCAGGACCAGCATCTCCTCGGGGTCCAAAGGGCCTGCTGTTAAGTTTGTCCTCTTCTCAATTTTATGTCTGTGCTGGCATGATAATTGCTCTTGACCAGGTGCTTTTGTGCTGTTTGCTGTTGGGATGAGCAGTTCAGGGCTGATGCTGGGACACACTCACTGGGACAGCTGGTAGTCAAGTAGGTCAAATTCCTTAAGGACCAAGTTACATCTTGGCCTGCATTTAAAAAGAACTGAACCCTTAGCACTGCTAAAAAGATAGATAACGTACCTTCCTTTTTTTTTTAAAGCAGACTTCCAGTGAAATCATTTTTACTTACATACAGTTTAATGTTTCTTTGGCTAGTATAACGTGGCGTTTGCAGTCTGTTGAGCGGCACTCAGCTATGTAGCAACAGGTTGCCAGATTAAATACTGCAGTTTTCTCCCGTGGTCTGTATCTGGGACAGTAATTCCACATTCTTGTCAGAGTGGAGCAGTCCCGTTTGTCTGCAGCCAGGAGCTGAGAGGTGATGATTTATAAAGCCAAAATTCCACTTGCGAAGTGTTTCAGGAGGTGTGGCATGCTCCATCCTGGGGTCAGGAAGGAGACAGCCGAGAGGAGCACGCTCTCCTGGGGGGCTTTGGATTTCCAGGCCCAGTGATTGATCCAGATGAGGGAAAAGGGATTTTGAGGTCTAAAAATAACAAAGAACCAATGTTTTTGTTTGGAATCCCACCCTCTTCCTGTGGTTTAGCGATTTCTCCAGTTGTTACTTGGGTTTGCTGCTGAGTCTTTGCCAATTAGGGGAGGAGGAGCGAGGGAAGTGGGAGCTGTGCTACCAGCCCCATACCATGCATGCAACCCCAACAGGGGTTGGGGAGCTTTGCTGCCACAGCACTGGTAGCCATGAGCAGAGGATGCTGTGGTGAACACAAAGGGCCCCATCAGGGCAGATTGATGGTTTGTTGCTATTTAACATCCACCGTTAGTTAGATTAAGGGTAATGGAGGGAACAATCTTTTTTTTGGTGTCACTTATGGATCTGTGGCCCATGAATTTCTCTCACCATGAAACTAGTTGACTGAAAATCATAGAATCAGAGAATGGGAGGGTTTGGAAGGGACCTCTGGAGATCATCTAGTCCAACCCCCTGCCAGAGCAGGGCCACCTTAGAGCAGGTTGCATGGGAACGCGTCCAGGCGGGTTTGGGATGTCTCCAGAGACGGAGACTCCCCCACCTCCCTGGGCAGCCTGTTCCAGGGCTCTGCCACCCTCAAGGTAAAGAAGTTCCTCCTCATGTTTAGGTGGAACTTCCTGTGCTTAAGTTTATGCCTGTTACCTCTTGTCCTGTCACTGGGCACCACTGAAAAGAGCCTGGCCCCATCCTCCTGACACCCATCCTTTAAATATTTATAAGAGTAGAGAAGATCCCCCCTCAGTTGTCTTTTTTCCAGACTAAAGAGACCCAAATCCCTCAGCCTCTCTTCATAAGAGAGGTGCTCCAGTCCCCTAATCATCTTTGTAGCCCTTTGCTGCACCCTCTCCAGCAGTTCCCTGTCCTTCTTGAGCTGGGGAGCCCAGAACTGGACACAGTACTCCAGATGTGGAAAATGGTGCTGTTGGACATTGTCACCTTTAAATGAATCAGGCCAGAGTGACAGAGCCCATCAGGTCAGTGGGTGGGGAGTGCAGGTTCCTCAAAGATGTTGATGATAGTCAAGTTGGAAGCTAAGGTAAGGTAAGTGTTAGGAGTTTGGGTATTGACAGGTACCAGCGCTGCTGGTGCAGGCAGCAGGTGTGAAATGCTTCCAGCAGCTGGCTTAGCACGTAAATTCCTATTGAGAGGAGGAGGAGGATAACACCCTGCATTGGACATGGGATCTGATACAATGGACAGCTGAAATGCTGAACAAGACCCTGGCATCACTTCAAAGCATCGGCCTCCCAGGCGGGTGTGCTTTTGGCAGCTGCTCCCTGGTGAAGCAGCTGAGCAGCCTCAAGCAGTATCATCGGCTGGGCTTTTGTGGTTCCTCCCCACTAAAGGGGAGGCAGATTTTATTCCTAAACGGGTCATAAGCCAAACATTACACAGAATACGTGATAAGGGCACAAGGCTGTCGGAATCAGCTATCATCTCAAAAGGAGGAGGGTGTTGAAGCTGCTTCTGCTCCTGCCCTGCTCTTAGGAGAGCATCATGAGCCCCCCTATTCCTTTTCTCACTACAACAAAAGTCCCTGCATTATTGGACTCAACCTTAAAATTGCATGATAAAGCTGTGTCTCACAACTCCTGGGTGAAGACCGGGAGTTCAGATACTCATGAAGGGGGTTGCTGGTTAACTGAACTCAGGATGGTATTTTTGCGGAGATAAGGTATTGCAAGTATTTCCAGTGTAACAAGGCATTTTACACAAATGGTGTCAGTCAAGGGCATCAATCCCCAAATACCTCAGAGCCTAGTGCCTTCTCTAGTGAGGCAGCTTCTCTGCTTTGTCTTTAGTTTGCAGCTGTTACATCAGCTGGCAATATGAGGTCGCAGGTGGAGGTCATGGTGGGTTTTAGGAGAAAATAATGGCAGGACAGATTGAAAGTGAAGGATCAGGGGGAGCCACCCCCAGTCTCTGTGCAAAAACTCTTTGATTGATGTGCCACCTAATTCAAAGTAGTTGCCATTTAAGATGTAAAAGAACAAAGAGTGATGAGCAGAGACTGTAACAACCCTCTGGTGACAGGATGTACCTATGATTGGGGGACTGAGAAGGGCAAAGGAGTTTTCCTGCCCTGGGCTGCCCAATGAGCTGCAGCCCAACCCAGCTCCCTCCCAGTCTGGGACAGCTCTCTGAGGGTCACTGGGTCTCTTCCTCTCTCCAAATTCTCTCCCTCATCTGTGGGAGCAGAGGATGGTGGGGAGAAGCAGTCCCTGAGTGCAGGGACTTGGGCAATGGGGCAGGACCAGGACAACAGAAAGAAGACAAGTGGGATGCTGACCTTGAGGACTTGCCTTGGGGGTTAGGCAGGCAGCAGCTGGCCAGGTTGGGACCCTGCTAGGAAAGTGGGATTAATAAATGGGAGATGAACTTTGCTGCCATAGGCAAAGGACATGAGGCTGGGACTTGGGGTGTTTTAACTTGTCTTTTCCTCTTCCTTCTGTGAGCCGGCAAGCATGGCTGAAGATGGGTGTTGAAGAGCCTCAAGGTCACTCTCCTGCTCCTTGGGGCCCCATGGCAAAGAGTGGATCTGGCATATGCACGCCAGGGATGGAGTTTCTGGATGCCACTGGGGCCAGGGGCACCTTGTTAGCAGCTAAAGTGTGCAGCTCTACATAGAAACCCAGCTGTAAGCCTGGGATGGGAGCATAGAGCTTGCTGTCTCCTGGGCTGTGGTTTGCAGTCCGTGGAGTATCCCTTGTTTTTATGTTGGGTAAAGTCTCTTCCCTTGCTTTTCTAGGGCATGTCCAGGAACTTCACGCAGCGAAGCCACTGGGCAGGAGCCAACGTGGAGGAGGGTCTGCAGGATCCCCACCCCAGGGGCAGGGAGAACTGCTCCAGCCTCATCACCAACAGCCTGGCTGACATAGAGAGCTCGCTGCAGCGGGACGCAGAGGCTGCCTACACGCATGCAGAGGTATGACCGCCGCAGAGGGCTGCACAGCTTGAAGTCACTGGGCAAGCCAGCCCAGAGGGTGTCTCCTGGATTTCCCCCGGACCCTCCCCCCCAACCCAGCAGGCCACTGGCCTGGGATCATTTTCTTCTCGGCTTGGCTGACCCCCATTTCCGTGCCTCCAGCTCCAGCCCGCTTCTCTCAGCACAGCCCAGCTGCTGCCCGGACGTAGGAGGGAACAGGAGCAGGCTGATCCCCAGGCCACCCCCCTTCCCACGGGGTTGTTGGTTTTCGAGGTCAGCAGCGGCCATGCTGCTCGGAAAGAATGATGTCATTGTGGGGCCGGCTAAGAAGTGCTGGGAAACTCGGAGCCTTTGATTAGCTTGGGCTTGGGGGCTCGTTAAAGGGACAGCTTGTCGCCCTCCCTCCCAGGGAATTATCCCTGCGCCTGGCTGGCTCTGGGCAGAGACCTGGGCATCCCACCAGCTCCAGTACCCATCCCCAGCCCATGGGAGTCCCTGCAGGGTCTGTCTGGCATGGGGGCATCCTCTGATGGGGGCAGCGGTTCCTGTGCGGCTCTAGAGAGGGGACACCTGCTCAGGGTGTCCTGACCCCCTTGCTGCTCTGGTGGTTCAGTGTAGGGTGGCCTCACGCTGCTTTGGTCTGTACTGGGTGGCTTCTGGAGCATCCTGCCTTCACCCCGGGGTCCCCTCTGCAGGGGCAAAGGAGGTGTCCAGGGAGGGAGGAATGGTTGCTGCATCATTTACAGCTCCAAACAGGGGTGCTCAGCTCCTGGGGGTGTGGACAGCCTGCAAGTTGCCCCCCCCCAACCCCAGCAACTGAGAGCAGGTTTTGTGGGTCCCACATAGGAGTGGGCTCCCCCAAGCCCCTACAAGGAGGGACTGCCATGTATGTGCTGGGGGTCAGTGGGTGGGAAAATGGCACTGAGCACGATGTGCCAGTGCACGCCAGTTGGGGGGGACCCATGTCCTGTGTCAGATGGTGTGCAGCAGCGCTCCCAGCCCCTCTCCCCCTGCTCTCCAGGCCATAACCTGAAAGGGGCTCTGCTGCCCACTGGAAAGGAGCCAGCCCCAGCCAGGCAGGAGAGCGTGGGCTTTTAATAAAAATGCAGGGCTTTTATTACCCCAAGTGACCTCATTTCCCAATATTCCCCTTTCCTTGCCGCTAATTGCAGCAGGGCTGCAGAGGGACTCTGGGCCTGTCTCCTCAGCCAAGTGGGCACTGCTTCAAGCTTCAGGCTGTCTTTTCGATTTCCTTTAATGAGATGAAATCCTTCAGGCATGAGTTGCGGCAGCTGGTGGCTGCCTCTGCATGGGGTTCCTGGTCCCTGCCTGGGGGGAAGCTCCTGGTCCTTTCCTGCAGGGGTTGCTTGTTCCTGACCTGGGAGGGGGTGGTCCCTGCTCCTGGGGGTTCTCAGCCCCGCTGGGAAAGTGCCTCCAGCATCTCTGCTCTGCCAAAGCTTGGCACATGTTGCACGCTGTCTATGGATCAGCTGCACACTGTCCCTGGTGAGCAAGGGGGTGTACGGCTAGTGGACATGCAGGCATGGGTTGGGGGGGTTCCCATGGCAGAAGAGCATCCTACCCAGCGCTCAGCTGGCCAGCGTGACCTGTCCTGTCCTGTCCCGCAAAACACAGCCATTCTGGCCTGTGCTACAACAACCTCTTGCATCTCTTCCAGGGCAAATATGAAGAAAGATTCCTGAAAGATGAAACCATCTCCCAGCAGATCAACTCTGTCGAGTCCCTCCCAGAGCTGCACCTCTCTCCAGAGGATGAGAAGCCCAAGCAGCTCTTGCAGAGGAAGCTGCGCATAAGGAGCTGGCCACCTTCCAAGCCCACTGTTGTCCGAGGTGTCACCTACTACAAAGCCCAGTCCACTGAGTTGGAGAATGACATCGAGGAGCAACGTGAGTTGGGTTTGTAGCTGCGTCCAGTGGGATGGCTGTCTGTGTCCCATAGCAAAGCCAGCATCTGTCCCTGAGTCCTGCCTTGTCCCTTGGGACCATGTGGGCAAAGTGTATGGGGCCACCATAGAGAGGAGGGCTTGTGGGCAGGAGGAGGTGGGACAATTGGTACCTCACCACTGTGCAGCCTTTGAGCCCGGTGTGGGGGAGCAGTGCAGTGTTGTTATTCCGTGGAAAATCCCTTGTAGCTAAGGAAATAGGTCGCTGCTATGGCTTAAAACATCAACACCTTTCCTGAAAGTAAATCAAGTTTATTGCATATGTTAGCCCTGCAGATCCACCTACCCAGTGGCATCCCAGTAGGTTTGTGCAGTGGTTGAGATGGCAGTGAGGCAGCTGAGAGCTGTGTCTGGCTGCCTTGAGGGTCAGCAAGTGCTCCTCATGGCTCTGGCCATGGTGAGAGCCGGTGGCCAAGCCACCAGGGCCCTGCAGCACAGGCAAACAAGGCAGGTGCCCTTTCTGTGCAGAGCCAGCTGGGCTGCAAGGTCAGCCAGCACACCTATGTGTGGGTTTGTGAGATCTCTGAGATGAGGAGGAGGAAAGGGCGTGGATGGTCACCTCTTGCTCTGCAGAGCCTGAAGTGGTGGGCATGGATGTGGTGGGGTCTCACTGACCTCCTAATGTGGGCACCGTCAGACCCTGCCCATCATCCAGCCCTTCTTCAGATGGAAATTAAGAGGCAAATCGCATGGATTTAGTACAAGAAAGCCTGGTTAAGTGGTTGAAGGAGCCACAGCGGTGGGGCACACGGAGAGGGACCATAGGGGACCTGCTCCTGCTCTCTGTGGGACTGATGTCCGTGCCTGTGTTTGGCAGCAGACGAGCTGTTCAGTGGGGACAACACGGTGGACTTGCTGATTGAGGACCAGCTCTTGAGGCCCAGCGGCCAGGCAGGCGAGAGTGTGAGGAAGCCCTCCCCGGTGGGATGGCCGCCTACCCCCAGCAGCGACCCCACCACCCCGCCAGCCACTGACACTGCTGCGACAGCCACAGTGCCCCTGTCCTCTGCCACGTCCATGGGGCCCACCCCAGACCCCACCACTGTGAGCCGACTGACCCTCACCCTGGAGACCACAACTGCCCCAGCAGGGCTGATGGAGGAGGGGACCCCTCAGCTACTGGCCTTGGCCAGCACAGTGGTGGCTACAGCCACAGAGAACCTGCCCACAGCCACTAGCCTCGTCCTCAGCCCTGCTGTGGCCACCACTGCTGGGACCTTGAATGACACGAGGACAAGCCCTGCCCTGGAGAGCAGCCCAGGAGCATGGGAACAGGAGAGGACCCCTGCAACGCTGGTCAGCCCCACCATTCCTGCTGCACCAAAGCAGGCCCTGGAGGAGGAGGACATCAGGAACATCATCGGTGAGTGCAGGTCCTGCACCGATACAGCTGTGCGCATGGGGGCTGGCTCATGCCCACAGCATGTCATGCAGCACACCTGGATTTGGTCACAGGTAGGAGGTGTCATGGCGATGATGGTTGGGCAAGTGCTTTACTGGGGCACCAGATTTTACTTGCTTGTTAACTCTGGAACTTACTGCAGTCCCATTCCAGTTTGAGGGGCTGGGCAGGGCAGGAAGAGACTTCCTCAGAGGTGGATCTGGGACATGTCTCAGGGTGGGGACAAGGCTAGTACCATGGGGAGCTCTTTGCAGGATTAGACTGGTGCTGCTGGCCTTCCTGAGGCTGAGCCCAGGCCGAGGCAGTGGGGCTACCTGCTGGGTGGACAGGGGGCGATGCCCACAGCCAGCCAGTAGGCATGAGGAGAGCATGGTCACCCTGCCTTGGGCCTTGCAAGCCTCTCTCTCCCTGTGCAGGGCGCTGCAAGGACACGCTGTCTACTATTTCGGGCCCCACCACCCAGAACACTTATGGGCGCAATGAGGGGGCCTGGATGAAGGACCCTCTGGCCCGGGAGGAGCGGATCTACGTCACCAACTACTACTATGGGAACACGCTGGTGGAGTTCAGGAACCTTGACAACTTCAAACAAGGTGGGCTTGCACCATCCTCAATGCTGCACTGGCCGCCACTCAGCTGGTCCAAGTAGCATCGTTCCATGTGATGCTGCACTGTGGGGGGATGCTCTGCCCAGGGACCTTCCTCTCTTGGGCACTGGTACCCAGAGTGTGTGGTTCAGAGCATGGGGCAGGTCAGGCTGTCCGTGGTAGTTCTGGACTTGTCAGGACACCAGGCTGCAGCTGGTGGCTGGGGAGGGAGTGTAGACAGGGCTGGGGGCAGAGGGTGCTGGCAGCCACCTACCCCAAAGCAAAGGGAGGATCTCACCAAGGTATCTCTGCCCCACAGGGCGCTGGAGCAACTCCTACAAGCTCCCATACAGCTGGATCGGGACAGGGCACGTTGTCTACAATGGTTCCTTCTATTACAACCGGGCCTTCACGCGCAACATCATCAAATACGACCTGAAGCAGCGGTATGTGGCCGCCTGGGCCATGCTGCATGATGTGGCCTATGAGGAGTCCACCCCGTGGAGGTGGCGGGGCCACTCGGATGTGGACTTTGCTGTGGATGAGAACGGCCTGTGGGTCATCTACCCGGCCATCAGCTATGAGGGCTTCAACCAGGAGGTGATCGTGCTGAGCAAGCTGAACGCAGCTGACCTCAGCACCCAGAAGGAGACCACATGGCGGACAGGGCTGCGTAAGAACTTCTATGGGAACTGCTTTGTCATCTGCGGGGTCCTGTACGCAGTTGACAGCTACAACAAGAGGAACGCCAACATCTCCTACGCCTTTGACACGCACACCAACACGCAGATCATCCCCCGGCTGCTCTTTGAGAATGAGTACGCCTACACCACACAGATAGACTATAATCCCAAGGACCGCCTGCTCTATGCCTGGGACAATGGGCACCAAGTCACCTATCATGTCATCTTTGCCTACTGAGACCCCCTGCCACAGTGGGGCACTGCAAGCCATGGGCCACCAGCACCTTTTTATTATTATTTTTATTGTTATTATTATTTTGTACAAATCAAAGAGTAAATGATGTGTTTTGTTTCAAGATATTTTTTTTAAATGGTGGATTGTAGATCAGTCCCGAGGCCACCCCCTTCATCTTTGCTGTAACCTCGCTCTTGTTTTCTCTTCCCATGGGCAGGGTCCTTCCTTTGGGAGGGCAGACCTAGCTCTCCTGCCTGCACAGGAGGAGGTGGCCCAGACAGTCCTCCTGATGAGGTTTTAGCTAATGATGATCAGCAAGAGACCCAGAACCAATGCAAAACTGGCCTTTCTGCTACAGGCACTGGGTGCCAGCAGGACACTGACATCTGTCAGTCCTGGTGGAGGGAAGGGCGTGTCCCATGGGAGTGTCTCAACTCTCAGGACCATCTTCCCAGCTGACAGCCAGCAGGCCCTTTGGAGATCCTCCTGTACAATGGGGCTACGAGCGCAGCTCTGGCAGCCTCTGGTGCTGGTGCTTATACCAAGTACTGTACCCTCCAGCTGGGGCTCTGCCTTTTGCAACCTGCTCTGGGGGGCTGGAAGCACCCTGAGCCCCGACTCATGTCCGGAGTGAGCCAGCGGCAGGAGGGGGACACTGTAAATGTGTGTAGATGGCTTTTGTTTGTTCATTTTGTAACCTGAAATAGTCCCCTTTGGCATTTGCCAGGTGAAAGCTCTGTTGGGCTGGGTGCAGGGCTGCCTGGGCAGGGAGCTGTGGAGCTGGGGGAGCCCTCCAGGCTGGGGGAGCCCTTGCTTCTAATCCCACTGTCGCTTTGCCTCCTGCAGGGTCTCAGCCCTTGTCCCGTCTCACTGCTGTGCTCGTCCTGGTCTCGGCTGTTGGCCACTGTGAGCCTGTCACAGAGGCACAGCTCTGGCCCTTCTAGCCCGGAAGCATCTTGTATTTACCTGCTGTTAATAATAAAAAGATCAAGTACCTTTGCAGCTGTTCGGGGCTTTCTTTGGGTCTGGTTCACCCTCTGGGTGCAAGGCTATGCATGAGGGTTTTTTTGGTTGGTTTGGGGAGTGCCAGTTTACAAACCAAGTGGCAGCAAGGCACGTTGGCTGGAGGGGACCTCTGAGGTGGCTCTGGGCTGCTTGGGCCTGGAACCATGGCTTGGTGGTGTGGCAGCATCCAGCCTGGAGAAGAGGCTGGCTCTGTCACAACTGCAATTGCCTTCAGGTCACAAGGGGCTGTGGTGAGACACTCTTCCCCCACCCCCCCACCTCCTCCCCAGGCTTTGGGTGAGCAGGGTGCCCCCTCCCCAGGAGGAGGGGTATGGGTGTATTGGGCATTACCAAGCAAACCCAGCCCACAGGCCAAGAGCCAGCAGAGACTGCACTGGCCTTTTTTTTGCTTAAGTAAACCAGTATTAACAAGAATACTATTAATAAATAAAACAACCATTTTATTGCCTTCAGTGCTAGGGACACAGAACAGAAGAACTATGCAGGACAAGAGGTGCTCTCCACCACCGGAGCCCACAGGTGCTGGCTGAGGACAGTCCCCGAGCCCTCAGCAGCCCCCCTTCCTAAGGTGCTGGGCTGTGCCAAGCTCAGCCACTACTACCGGGTCCCTTCCACAGCTCCCTGGTGGCAAATGGCCCCCCTCGAGCAGTTGGCTGCCCCTGCCTGGGCCTGTGGGGGAGCTGCGTGCCTCTGGCTGGGGTACTGCCAGGGGTTTTATTTTTTTGACTATTGTGTGAGCTGGCCCACAGTCAAGTGGGGCCAGGGCCAGGAAAACAGAACTGGCGCAAGGAGTGCAGCCAAACCCGTCACCGAGCCCAGATGCTTCCCAGCAGCACAAGTGCCGAGGGGCTGGAGGGCCTTGTGCAGCTTGCGCTGACTACGTGGCAAAGGGCAAAACTTTTCCATAGTGTTGCAAGGCACATACTTTGCAGAGGTGTATTGCTCCTCACCCTCCTCACCTTCCCCAAGCTGTTTGTCTTGCTGCAGGATCAACCTTTACTTCCTAACAAACAGCCACGTGCGCGCACACACACGCACAAGTAATAAGAATAATAAAAATATGTCAGTCAGTCAGCAAGCAGTTCAGACAATGAAAGAAAGGCACTAGGCTGGCAAACTGAAGCCCATCATTTTCTGTGCTAATGGCGAAGGGGAAAAAAAAAAATAATGTTGTTATGCTGAAGTCATTAGGAAAGGCCAGTGCTCTGCTAGCGACATCCCAGCTGAGCACTGCAGCGCACTGCACTGGAGCCCCTCAGCCCTGCTCATGCCCAGGGCTTGGCTGACAAACTTGTGACCAGTTACCAGAGGTCTGCAGCAGGCTTTGTAATGGCAGCAGTTGATTGCAGCAAGAGCCATGTCTAGTAGCTCAGTGCTTGGGGGCAAACGGCATGCTCCACTGATGCTTGATGAGCATCTGTCAGTACTGACAAAGCAGAGGAAGGGTATGTGGGTGTAAGTGTGTGTGTTTGTTTCAGGAGGAAGGTGCTGTACCT
The DNA here is from genome assembly GCA_013400135.1 of Rhinoptilus africanus. Lineage (NCBI taxonomy): Eukaryota > Metazoa > Chordata > Aves > Charadriiformes > Glareolidae > Rhinoptilus > Rhinoptilus africanus. Next base: position 161,408 of record VXBO01007155.1, read on the forward strand.
GTGTCCCACTGAACTGAAGCAGCTCTTCTGTCCCAGAAGTGCCAGTGCCGGCTCCATAGGCTGTCAGGTGTGAAAAGCATTAAATATCGCACATAAAATAAAAAAAATCCAAACAAAAACCAGGGAGGTGAGGAAGAAAAAAACCCCAACACAACAGCAGTACAATCTTTAGAAAGGCATGTACTACACTAAATCATCATCCTTGGGCCAAGCCCCAGCCTTCTGCCACGCAGCTGTGTGGGCTGGGGATGACAGCAGCAGTCTGCAAGTGAGTGCACACAGGTGAGGGGTTTGTGACCCTTATGGGGCAGGGGGCAAGCTTAGTGGCAGTGAGGGCTGTTCTGCTCGTAGTGCGTTGGCTGTAAGTGTGTGTTCCCACCACCCTGCTGCGGGGCTGATGTTAGGCTGCCTCATGGTACCGCTGCAACCCTGGGCAGCTGCCCAACGCTTCCTGGCAAGGGAGGGCACATGGGGAAGGAATTTGGGGCAGGTGTGTGGTGTGCACAGGGATGATGAAGAGCAGGGCTGTCTGTCCAGGCCCAGCACAGTCTCTGGCAGAGAAGGGATGCTCCTGCTGCTGGGGTGCAGGGCCAGGGTGGGGTGCAAGGCTGTGGCACTCCCTGCAGCAACAGCTCAGAGACAAACGCTGCTTCCTCCTGCTGTCCCAAGCCCACTGCAGACAGAGAAGCCTGATCTCGAGCACAGTGTCTTTAGGCAGGACTCCAGCACTCAGAACCCCACCTTGGGAGACTGTTTAATGGGACAAACAAAAAAACCAACCCCACAATTTTGGACAGTGCATAAGTAGCAACGATGGCCCATGTCCCTCCAGTGCCAGCCCCAGGCATTGATGTGCTGACACCAGGAGTGCAGCAATGTGCATCACCCACACACCTGCCACCGGGCATGGCATGCTGTGTGGGTCCCTCAGGCCTGTCCCCAGCAAGGGGACAGCTAAGCTGTAAAAACCCCGGGCAGGATGCAGACGTTGGGTAGGGTCAGGCAAAGGAGTGGGCTAATTGAGGTCTGCCCTTGCTGTGTCAATGTGCCAGGAGCCCTGGGGACCTGCCAGCAAAGGGGCTCAGTGTGGCTGCATGCTGGCTGCAAGGGCCGTGCCACAGGAGCTACTGCAGGGATTTGACAATAGCCCTCAGGGCATGGGGTGTCTCGGGGACGGACGGAGATGGGCTGTAGAAAGTGTTGGTGTGATTTCTGCGCTGCTCTCGGAGGTATGGAGGGACAGATGAACTTTTGATGTGGATGATCCTGGTGTCCATCACTTCGCAATCGATCTGCATCATCACCTCGTAGTCCTGCCCATTGATCACATTTTCTGCAAAAGTGAGAAAAAAAACCCCCAACAAACCAGAGTTATCCCTGCAAGCTAGTGACCTAATGGGACCTAAGCAGAGCTTTTTGGACGTTTTTTCTTCTGGAGCAGGAGATGGAGGGGGGAGACTCCCTTCCTTTTTGCAGCTCCAACACATGGAGCTCCATCTCACACACTGCAGCCACAGCCTGCTCATGACACCTCAAAGGGCGCCACGCCAGGCTTAGCATGTGCCGTCAAACTTAGAAATTAATGTCTTGTCTTTTCCACTTCCTCATCTGCACATAATTACCAATGGACTTTGCCTTGTGTTGCTCTTGAGCCACTTAAGCATAGAGGTGATTGAAGATAAAGCTTATTTAAGAAAGCTGAATGTTTCACTCTCTTTTTATTGGCTTAAGAATACTGTAACCCTCTTGACACTGAGAACCTAGAGGAATTTCTTCACCAGATTATTAATGAAAAAAAGTCAAAATGATATCTCTCAGAAGAATTAACCGCACCTCCTTACCATGCTGACCTGGCTGTTGTACTTGCATGACGTTTTGGTGTGATGCTGGACAAGGCCATAACCCTTGAGAGGCCTCTCAGACATGGGGAGACCCAGGCCAGCACATGGGACCCCAGCGCAAGGACATGCTGGGCTACATCACCTCGGCATGGCCCCAGGCCAGTCACGTCTGCTGCCACAGAAGCTCCTGGACTTGCAGGCAGAGGCTGTGCACATGGCCAGCATCTGCTGCCTGGATTTAAAGGTGGGAGAGTATTCCCTGCACAGACAGCATGTCCAGGAATGCGAGAGCTGAGATCGGATTTCCAGGCATGACCAGTCCTTGCCTTTCAGAGTCTGACTGCCATCAGCAGGCTTTTCTTTCTGTGCTAAGGACGATGGAAGATCACCTAATGGAAAGCGTATGGATTGGAGAAATACGCTATACATTACTAATTTTTAATGTTTTCCTGGATTAACTCTGACTCTGGATGACAGCTGACAACTGCGGCCAGACCCTCTTGTACCCCACGCCACCTGTAGAAGCCATTAGATCAAGTATGCCTGGTACAGTAATGAAAAGCAGGAGCTTGCTAAGCTAAAGCTCCCACCTGCAGAAATGAAATAGAAAAAGCTCCGTATGTGCCACTGAGTGACCGCGGCCAGGACCAGCTGTCCATGTCTCTGTGCTGCTGACCCAAATACCCCAACAAGTACCCTGTCCCTCCTGGCAACAGTGCTGCTGAAAGTCCTGCCATAGCCTTGGGTGCTATGTCCCCAGTTGGGACCCTTTCTGAGGGCATCCCTCCAGGTCACCCCTTCTTTCATCCTTCAGATCTGCTCTTGGTTCTCACCCAGCAGGCCCAGGACTGGACGGTGGAGAGGGCTGGGCTGGTGGTGCCACTCAGGACAGAGGCTGCACGGGGCAGCTGTGGGCACAAGGAGAAGCTGGGGTCAGGGGGAGAAGAGTGTGGCCTTTGGGCTAGATAGAGCAGACAGGAGCAGATTGGGTCCCTGTGACACAGCAAGCTGAAAATGCAGTTCCTTAGCTCTCATGTTGCAAAGACGACAGCTCAACAGGACCCCGACTATGTGCATAAATGTGCTCCAAAGCCGTAAGTGGGTAAGGTGGGATGGGATTGTGGCCAGGGCCAGGAAAACCTCTTGTTGAGGCAGAAAGACTTTCCCATGTCTGCCTGCAGTGGCCAGCACAGTGGGCTATCATTAGGTTTCTGGCATTGCTCAGCACGGAGGAGAACAGCACTCCCAGAGAGCAGCCCATGCAAGGGAGGGAGCTGCACTGTGTGGGCGGCAGCAGGGCAACCAGATCAGTTCATCTCAGCCAGCCAGGATCCCACTTCTCCCATCGCTGACACAGGCTCCCCTGTGACTAAATGGACCATGATTAAGTAAGCCACAGCTCTGCAACCCTGTGGAAGAGATGCTGTGTCTTCTAAGGCCACCATAGCTGAGATAGCTATAGATCACACTCACAACGAGCCTCTCTGGCCAGCAGGCATGGGGGGGACTCACACATCCAACTCTGATGTTTGCAAAGTGCCTCAATCCTGCCCCGTGAGTGTGAATTAGCATAGGAGTGACACTTGGGTTTAAAGACGGGTATCTGATTCTTTCCCCTTTTGGGTTGGAGGCCCTGCCAATGAAGAACTGCTGCAGGAAGCCTCTGCAAAGGGTCTCATCTCACAGGGATGAGGACTGTAGTGGGAATGTCTCAATTCCCACTACAGACACTTTTAGCAGCCTTTCTCATTACTGTTTGCACCAAACCCATGTAGAAGAGGAGGTGGGATTTTCCACAGAGACAGCAGTTGCTGCTTAATGATGCCTCTGGCTGCCTGGACCAGCTGTGTTCAAAGGAGGAGCCTGAGAGCCGTGCCAGCCCCAGGAGGCCTGTCCACCATCAGAGAGCCCTGTCCACCATCAGAGAGCCCTGTCCAGCCCACTCCAGCCCAGAAGGTGGACAAAACAGGCAAATGTGACCTGAATACAGCTGGCACAACCCGATGTTTGGAAAGACTAACTCACTGTCAAAGGGGCAGGCACTAAAAAAATGATTCCACATGGCTCCATCCTGAGCTCAATGCCATTAAACTGTTTAATGATCTGGATGAGGAATAGAGAATATGCTTATAAAATTTCTGGAAGATGCTAAACTGGAGAGATTTCAACTTCCTTGGAGTAATGGATTAAACTGCAGTTTCAATAAAAGAGAGAAGCTGTCCAAAATCTTCAGGATGCATTTCAACCAAGACCAGAGCGAAGTACAATGCTCAGGAGAACTGGAAAACACAAGAACAAAATGGGGCCAGGCAGAAGCACTGCAGAAAAAGCTTGAGGAGTACAGAGGATCGCTGCACATAAGCCAACAGCATGACAGGACTAGAAATGATCAGATTGATTTTGAGAGAAATGTGTTTATCTTTGACCAAGTTTCTAATGATAATGAAATATCATGGATGAAGCTACCTTGGGAGACCACAGGGTAGTTTTTAAGGAAAGGCTGGACAACTGCCTGTCAGACAAGACCTGGGGTACCTGATCTTCCCTTGGCACAGGCACAGGCACTCGTCACTTTCCTGCCTTTCTGTGAGCTGCAGACCCTGAGGGGACTGAAGACCCTCAGGGCAGACTGCAACTGATCATTACAGAGCCCAGGTCCACAGAGAAGCCAATAAAGTCAACTGAGCTGTGATGACTGTTCCTCTGCTCTTTGCTCCTGACAAAGACAAGGGAGTGTAACTTGGGCGAAGCCCTTTCAGTGAGATTTGAGCTGACATTTGCCACAGGGTAGGGAGGCACACCAGCCAGCACCCACGGTCCAGACGGCAATGAGAACACTGCTGTGCCATATTTCCTTAATGGTAAGTTTAAATCCAATGGCTGTGTAGTTGCACATGTTCACATGTTCAGCTGTGCCAGCAAGTGGGTAATATCTGGAGTAGCACTGTGGGTTCCCCAGAGGACCCTGTGGTCTGACCTCATCCACATAATAGGCCAACAGTTTTGCCTTGTGATCTTTTAAAAAATAGCCTGGTCAGGCTTGCTTTCCTTCCCCTTCCATGGGGCCATCCAGCAGTACCAACATCTGGGAGACACCAATGTAGCACAAGGTGTATTTTCCAGCAAGGCCACAATTAGCACTGAGCTTGGCAGTTTCATGTGGCTGATCCCCGTAGGGGTCAGTGTATGTAACCAGTGCCTTCTCCCAACGCTCAGGTCAGATGTGTACTGCACTGCCCGAGCACGCACCTATCACACCTCCCAGCACTCCGCAGGGAGGCAGACACGGGCAGGGGTGTTTGTGAAGGCATGACTGACAGCCCAAAGTTGCTACTGCTGCTCGGTTGTTGGCTGGAAGGTCAGTGCTTGCCAACCTGTGTTACAGGTTAAAAGCCCAGAGCAACACCGACACTGAATTATTTCTAAAGTTTATTGTGTTGAATTACCTATGACTGATGTTTTGTGGGATTACATAAGTGAAAACACAGGAATGGATCTCCTGTAGAGGTGTCTGGATTTATAAATAGATTTATTGCTCCTCTTTGAAGTTCAGAACATACAGCTGTTCACAGGGCCTGAGGCATAAGAAGCTATCCTTCCCAGGCCAAAAGTCTGTGTTGCACTTAAATATTTGTTAACAGGTTTAAAAGCTGTGCTTCAGATGATAGACTATCTCAACAGCAAAGGTAATTGTGCCAAGCATTGCTGTTCTCTGACTGCACCTTCTCAAAGAGGCTTGCTGGCTCTCATGGACCGTACCGAACTCCCAGCATAAGCGTGGTAGAGTGAACAGAAATTTAATTCCCCAGTGCTGCTCTCCAGGGTTTATGGCAGCTCCTTTTAAAAAAACCCAAACATGTTGCAAGATCCAACTGATGAAAGCTGAAGTCAGCAGTCCAAACCAAAAACGTTTAGCAAATCAGGCTGAGGGTAATAACTACTGTTACAAATTACCAAAGATGATGGAAGATTGTCTTCATATTTGAAGTACTAGATTTTCAAAACTGGCTCATTGGAAAGACCATAAAACCAACATCCTCCTTCTCCCCTCAGTAGTAGACACATTATCAATCAGTTGAATGTTCAAATGTCTCTCTTTCAGATCAAGCACCTACTTCTATAAGAGATGCCGTTTTAGAGAAAGGTGGAAGACAGGCAGGGGGCTTGAGAGGCAGCAATGAAAAGCTTAGTGTCTATTCTGCATCAAGTCAGAACAAATGGTGAACTGTCTTTCTAGACTCAAAATCTATAGATGTCCGTTGGCTGTTTGGCCCTATGGATGCAGTCATAGGAAAGGAACAAAGTATTCTGTACCCTTTCCCACTTACATGCACACTCCCCACAAAGCTTTGCCGCAGGAAAATGCTTGTCTTGAAAACTGCATCATTTGCAGAGAGGCTGCAATGGAGCTCCCTTGAAATACCACCTGACCTCGTGAAGAGTTTCAAGGCTGCAGCCAACCACTGTGGAAGAGCTTTGCAGCTTTCTGAAGATGTGCTCACAGCTTAGGTACATTGATAGACCCTTGTTCTACTAAATCAACTCTGAATTTCGCCTTACCCCGGCAGTTCCACCCAAAAAACATTCTGTGAGACCAATACTGTATAATTCAGGGCCTGGGTTACTGATTCTGACATCTGCCAATCCTAAGACACTTCTCCAAGGTCACAACTGCCTTTACGGTAGATAACCCATGTACCTAGTGGCTGGTTTCTAAGTAGGTGACTCGTAAAAGTGGTCAGAACCTGCCCAGCTCCACTTTCACACTGTGCTCACTGAATGTACAGTTAAGCTAGTGCTGACCACATAGATCTGGACTACATGTCCTCACTTCTGCTGGTAAGATACAGGGAGGGAAATCACTTACCTCATCTGTACTTTAACTACCTGCCTTTGTCAGTAAGGCTAGAGAATCATCCCTTCCTCGTGGGCAACAGCATAGACTGAATTTGCTACCCATGAAACCAGTATAGTTGATGTCAAAGTAAGGTGCCAGGGAATTATCTCTGCGTAAGCTGATACAAAACCACCAACTTTTTTAAAGCCATCTTTGCTGAAAAGCTACTCATGCCTTTTATAATTTCTACATTTCCATCTAACAAGAAAGCTTGCTTCACCACACCAAATTCCAAAACCAGTCAGTGTCAGTGTTAATTTACACTTACAGCCCCTTCTGCAGCCTCAACTATCACACCAGCAGGAACCTATGCATCTTTCAAAGATTCACCAGATGAGTCCCAGTACCTGGTTGCTTTGTGCTAGCTGTGTCAAGCTGACGATGCTGAAGTTTGGTTTAAATGATTTAGCACCAAACTACCCAAACAATTTATAGCGCAACCTACCCTGTCTCAAAACAGAGCTCAAGCCTAGGGCGGCACAGAGTCCAGAAAGCACAAGGTTCACAGGAAGATGAGGGCATAAGCTGCAGGCAGCTCTGGGGCTGACCTGTTGAAGGGCTGCAGCTGTCCCCAGACATAATTCAGGGGGCTTTCTCTGCTCTGTCACTTTGCAATCTTCCATCTAATCACCACTAAGCAGCCCTGACTGTCCTACCCAGCACATCTGGACAATGTTTCCATCTGAAGGGTTGGTATACACTACCAAATAAGTATATAAATGAAGCAGTGCTACTCTAACAGCTACAAAGACTAAAAATACACTCACTGCAAGAACACAGCAGGGTTCGTAAAACATTTACAGATTTGTTTGTCATCCAGGATTATTTGAGGCAAGGGAGAAAGTTATACTGTGACCCAAATAACTTCTCTTTTTAAAATCAAATGCCTGCTTGGAACTGTTTCCAAACAAACCCGTTGCAATGGTCTCACCATTGCAGACTCAGCTGTCCTCAGTCCCTGAAACAGGTTAAGTGAAATCCTGGGCATTTCAGTTCTCTAGGTCTCCTAGCACCTCTCAAACAGTGAGCCAGGCTGATGGGTCTGTATGCCTACAGGAACAGGGGCCGTGATCAGAAACACTGGATCCACATAATCAAAGTCACTCTGACGAGCCACAAGCTTACAGCAAGGAGACCGGGTGTCTTCCCATGTCTAAGCTGCTGAAGCAGTGGTGCCAGGGGCTATCCAAGGATGATATATGTAGGCACGAGGGGTAAGCAAGAAAACTGGAGGAAAACAAGCTCTCTGTGGTTTCCTAAGTAAATAATGGAACCAAAGGAGAGATCAGCACTGGCTGTGGATGAGGAGCACAAAGCGCCCTTATTTTACACCACTGTGTTTTTTGGAAAAGGCCAGCACCTGTTGGCAACGTGGTCAGTGGCAGATCTGTGCCAGATGTGTTGTGCAGTACCTGGTCCAGACTAGGAGGTCTCAGGGAGAGGGAAGGCAAGTTGGCTCTTCCCACGGATCACGTCCAACCTGATCTCCCACCTCCCCTTCCAGTCTTCTTTCATGTCACACAGTCACTTTGCTCTAAGAGAAAGAGCATAAGCTATAGAGGAGGGCCCAGTGTGGATCTGCTGTGGTTGCTTTTGTTTTGGAAAGGGAGACAGTGGCTATGTCAAGAAGAGAAGATCAGAATCACCAATGTTGACCCTCGCAGACAGATCACTTAAAGCTCCCTCAGGTAAAGTATTTCTTGGAAATACTGAGTCATTTTTGACAGCACTGGCTCTCCAAATGCATGTTGTTGCAGGGTATCATTGCTGCAGCATGACTATATTTTAAACCTAACCAGCTGTGGCAATGCTAATGAGAAGGGGGAAAAAAAAGAAGAGAAAACAAAGACAAGGGGCAAAGCAGTTGTTCTGCACTGAAATCTCTCTTGGGAGTGAAGGACAGAGGCTGCAGAGAGAGCAGGTCTGTTAGGCAGAACCATTCCATGCCTCCTTGGGAAGCACAAGAAGTATAAACAAACTCCCCACACAGCCTGCAAATCCAGACATAGTTACTTAGTAGACAAATAATTGTACACAGGAGAGTAGCCTAAAAAGGCATTCCAGTAGAAGCTTCTTTCAAGAACAAGGGCTGGACGGCTCGTCCCAGGACAGCATGTAGTGGACTGCTCCCTCTGAGTGTAGCAGAGAGGGACTGGGAGGCATGGGCATGTTCCCTTTGGTACCCACCATGGATCTAGCATCCTACAGACGCTGTTAGAGCTGGAAAACCTTTCTGGCCCAGTGCTACCTTTGGTTTTAAATGCTAGCAAGCTCCTTCTTTTCCTGCTGTGCTGGTGGACTGGCCGCTGTCCTTTTCTAGCCTTGGTACTGCTTAAGGATGGGCTGTTCTGCAAAGGCAGGAGAGCAAAGTCCTGAAACAAAGTCCCATCCAACCTGTGCTTCTGCCTCTAACAGTGACCAGCAGCAGAAGCAAAAGTCAGCGCAAACATGTACTTTTGGTGACACGTGAAATAGTAAGTACTTGCTTCCCAGACACCTTATCTACACTATTCATGGTTCTTCACATTCTGTTATAATCCTTCCCTCAGCCATTGCTGTCAAATTCAATAGTCCCTGTGGCAGGGAAGCTGTTACACTCAATTCCTGTTGCTTTTTCTCCTGCATCTTTCATTGTTTTATATATCTATAAACATCCAGGACGAAATAAATATGCATGGTATTGAAGATGCAGATTCAGCAGGGCTGTAAAGATGGTTCATGCTTTGTTCTCTGGTCCCTCTCTAAAAAAATTATATTGCTTTTCTTCATTGTCTAATCTGACACTTTGGGGAAGGATGTGCAGTGGCTCTCTAAGCAGTAACAGCTCGGTTATCTGCCACTGTATTCTTGGTCAGGCACACTTTTCCCATGCAAATTCTTTTGCATTTTTTCACACCAAGTATTACCTGCTGGACAGAATTACACTCCTTCCCAACATCTTCCAGCTGTGCCTGGAGATGCAGGGGCAGAGATCCCAGCATAGACCAGCGTAGTAGTCTACTGGTGACATCCTCTTCACTGCAAAATGTGACCATCTGTTTCCACCTTTCATTTACATCTTTTATGGAGAAACCAATCCACAAGTGAGTCTTCCCTCTTGCCTCACAAAAACTTTCTTTCTTCTAGCAGTTTATGAAGAACTCCTTTTTTTCCAAGATTTTTGAACACTCAGGTATGCGACTGTGCTGAGGAGATGATCCTTATGCTCACAGTCGCAATCCCTTTGAGGCCTGTGATGGAGCACTAAGGCAAGACTTTACTCTGCAGAAGCATGATCAACTCTCAGATGTTCAGCCAGCTTGTGCAAAAGTGAGACTTCATTTTTTACAGTTCCTGAGGCCATTTTAAAAAAGTCTGCCTCACTTGTCACTTGCCATTTTCCTGATAATTATACAGCCTCAGTGGTTAACACCAGCATGAGAACTTTTTGCTCCTTCCTTCAGCAGTGCTGACTTCCACTTTAAGTGCTCTTTCACATCTTGGTTCTACAGGCACTAGAGATTCCCTAGCAGGCATCCTCTGAAAAATGTCGGTTTGGGGTTTTTTTATGCCTCAGACACACAGTTCCTCAATATCTTTTTCTGGCTTGACTTCTTATGGTTTGACATTTAACATGCTAGAAATAGTGTTCTTTTTGCTATTCCCTCATTTGGCTACAATGTCTATAGTTTAAAAGATATCTCCTTTCTTCTATGAATCTACTTTAATGTGCTACTTAAGCCCGTTGGATTTTTTTAAGGGTCCTTTTAAAGACTTTTGCACCAAGCTTTTAATCTTTAATCAATTCTCATACTACTTGCCAACAATCTACCCTATTGGGTTTTTTTTCCCCATTCTTATTTCGCCCTTACCTTTGAACTTCACCATTTCAATTTGTAGGCCCTTACTGATAAAATTAATTTAACTATTTAAATTTATTTTTTTTCAAGAGGCGGTGTCACTTTTTCATTGAAATGCACCTTAACTGTCACTCAGTATCATTTGTATCCTAGGGTTAGCGTCTCACTGATGGAAGAGTGAAAGCTGTTGTGAGCCTGTATTCACTTAAAGTTGAAATGTCTTTATAGGTTGGATGGTATCCAAAGAGTGAGCTGAATTTTCCACCTGTCTCACTTGGATACATAAAGTTACCCTCATTTATTTAGGTACTGTGATCAGCTCTTGCTTGTAGAAGAGTATCTTTAACACCATCTCCATAAAGCGTGGCATGAGCACTTTCCTCCATATGAGGTTCTCTGATTCAATGCATTTGACAGTTAATTAAAAAAAAATCATATACATATGCTGCAGAGTGCCTATCTGAATACACTACACCAATAAAAGTGAAACATCTGTTTCAAAGATTTCTGTTTCCCAGCTACAGCAACATGAGATTTACAGCTTTAATGTATGCTTTAATGTATGAATCCTGCTCTGAAACAGAGGCGGCTCCTTCCTCATGGTGAGGAGCATGGCAATCGGGGTGGCAATCCTTTCTCCATCCGCATTCACCCAGAAGATATTTGTGCTGTACTGGGATATGCCATGGTCTTTTCCCCTGGGGCTGCTACAGAATACTACAGAATAAGACAGGATGGATTTAAGACAGATGATTTACAATGAAGTGGTGGATGACGGAAACTGAAAATGTTCTTCAGATGCTCAGGATGCATTTTTCAAATATTTTCCTACAGCAACCCTGATCTGAAGGATCAAGCCTGGAGGACTAGACCTGGGATACGAGAAGGCGGTAAAAGCCTCTTGTCCCCGCTGGCAGCAATCTCCTTAGATACTGCAACCCAAACACTGAAAAAGACTGTCTCAGGCTGCTGTGTTTTTACTAATCTCTAGGTTTACTCCAGTGATGTTCTAAAGACAGAACTCATAAACGTGAACCTCCTCCACCAGCACTGTTGCAATTTTTTATGTTTTTACAGGGTGAGCTCATTATGGATAATTATGTTTCAGATCACTGCTGAAATAAAGAACTACCAGTAATCAGAGTTGGCCTGTGTATCACAAACATAAAACTGTTTGCTGCCCATAATTTAATACTAAGAGGAATTATGTAATCTTGAATTCACAACATTCGAAAATGTATTAAGGCAGATCAGCTGGGCTTGAGGCTAGAGTTATGATGTGCTGCACAAACACAGGTCAACGTAGCCGATATAGTGACGGTAATCTCACAGATCAGGATGAAAATTTTCTCCTTGCTTTGCAGCACAGCTCTTGAGCGCAGTGCTCTCTGTACAGCTTGGTGGGAGAGCACACCTACACAGCAGTATCAGCATTCAGAGTTAACGAACATGTAGAAGATAGGGTCTCTGCAGCGAGACATATACTCATTCAGTTCTAAACTGAATGTGGCTCCTTCTGCAACTCCATAATGGCATCCATGCTGGCAGTTAGGGTCATGGGTTTCTTTTTTCTTCTACTTTGTTTTTTTCATATAAATGACACACTTATATAAAATCCACAATCTGGTGTAATAACTTGACACTGGCATTGGAAATACTAAGTATGAAGTCAAATTAATTTATGACACATTCTCTGCCTCCTCCGTGAACAGTGTGTTCCCAAGAAAATGCCATCTGTAGCATTTACCCTGTCTATCCAGGGAAGACAAGTCACACTTGGCCTGCTCTATCACACAAAGCCCAAGAGATATTCTTTTTTGTATTAATGAAGGGGCAAAAAGGCACAGAAGATCATTTGAAATCATCTTCCTCTTCTTTTGAATACATAAAGATAGGTTACTCATTTAGCTTTTTACATACACAGCTCATAATAAAAATCACTGGGGAATAAGCCTTTATGATTTCATTTCTTGATCATTTCCTGTCTAACTAAATAAACACATACTCAAGCGACACATTTACCATTACTTTTGTGTGCAGATTCTTGAACGATTTCTTTCATAGTTTTTTGAAAAATTTAATCTTCTCCCTCCTGTCAAGGACAACATATATCAACAGACAATGGTTGGGGAGAGCAAAATCTCTCAGAGACAACCAAATCTGTTGAAAACTTCTATTTAATATTGAATCTAGGCAATGACCACTTCTGATGTTCAAGTTTGAGGGGGTTATTCTGTTTTGATAAACTGCACTTTTATATCACTCTGAAAAGAGAACAAGAGTGAGAATAGCAACGTTACAATATGATTAAAATCTATGGTTAAAATACAATCTGCTCTGACACAGTTACAATCCTGACCTCTACTACATGAGTGTCCTGGTTCCAGCGGGGACAGGGTTAACTCTCCCCGGCTCGGGGGTATCAGTATTCCATCCCATGGGAGCCACGCCCTCCCTGAGCTGCCGGGAGGGGGCAGGAAGTCGCCGCTTGGCTTGGAGCGGGCGGGTGTATTCCTCTGTCCTTGCTATTGTTGTTGGGTTTGCGTTACCTTTGCTGTTCTATTAAACTGCCTCAACCCACGAGTTCTGCCCTTTTCTTGCGCTTTCCATTCAGGGAAAGTCTGGAGGGAGCGGCGCGTGGTTCGTCTGAGGCCAAACCATGACAATGAGCATGAGAGCTGAAGTACACCTGTGACATTAACAAACCACCCTAATTACAGTAGAACCACAGTAACGTGACTTGCTGCTCGTCCACGACTGCACACAGGAGAGAGCAGGTTCTCCCTGTTTCTCAGTCCAGGCTCAGTAACTGGCTGTTGCAGTGAGGTCTAACTGAAAGCTAACCATGGCTCTGATTTTTCCCTGGTCGGGCTTCACTAAACTACTTTTATTCCTCGACTGGCAGCTCAAGAAGTAGAAGGGTGGCATTTTCAAAATGGTCTGTAGACTTACAGCATGGAGACATTCTCAAATATATTTTCCTACATCTTGGTTTAGAGGTCTTGATGCTTTGAAGGACTCTCAGTGACCTTCTTAAAAAACCTTAGCAGCCACCGTTCTTCCATCTCACAGATAATGTGTAATCCTACGCATAAAATTTCCAGAGCCTTCTGCTCATGCTCTATAGCTTGTAAGGCTGTGCTGAGTTCTCAGCAATTTCTGCTAAATCCAGATACACAAGCAGAAACAATGAGAGAAGTATCTCTACAGATCATACTTGTGTAGCCGAGAGGAATCCTCTGTACCGACTCGAGTGTCATGAGCTTCTCAGTGTGGTGACAAGGACAGCATCTGTGAAAGGGAGCAACAGGGACTAAGATTTGGCTTCTAAGCATGAAGAGAAGAATGAACCACCAACAATAGCTAGAGATAGCTGGGTCCATTAGCCTCCTGGAAACTGTTCTGAAGCTATTCAAAGTGAGAGCAACCCAAAGGTTAAGCAGCAACCTTAAGGGAAGTCAGCTGCTGTAAGTGGTATGTCTTGTTTTAGACCTTCCTCATTCGATGACTGACTGGGAATTCTGCTTGTTGCTCCAAAAGACGGAAATGGCATGTTTTTTCTGCTTGACTCTGAAAGGCAGAGGAAGTTGGAGACTTTATTTATTCAACCCCAAGACATGGGAACTTACAGAACATTGTCACTTCCCAAAGAGCTTTTGTTTTTATTCTCCTTCTCAGCCTGTGTGGGTTCTGTTTGCCTTATGGATTTTTCACCGCTTGCTACCAGCCATGGACATCTGTAAGTGGCTTTTGCACATGGCTGTCAGTCGAAAGAACATTCTTTGTAGCTGTATGCAGATAATCATGCTGCTTGATGGCAGAAATCCCTCCAGTTTTGATCAAAAAGCCTTACCACTAGATTTGTTATTGACCATTTTAATTAGAAGATGTATTATTTCAGAGCACTTTTGAAGTCTGCTACATCAGTATGATGATGGATGCTAGGAAGGCTGAGGGAATGCTGAGAAGCTAGCCAACACAACAGAGCACATGGACTTTGCAGAATTAGTCATCCTATTCGCAGTGAATTTCTGGACTTAGGAGAGTATTTTGCTGTTGTATTTGCTGAAAAAAACCCCAACCCTTAAGAGAACAAGGTTCCTTAAAAACTAGGAATATGCAAGTTATAGAGAGTCAGGCACACAAACAACTATCTCAAAGGCAGGCTGAAGACAAGCCCCATTGTGTGACATCAAACTAAGGACCCATTCAGAATATTTGTATAAAATTCAAACCTCTCTGCCAATGGCTGCCAATTCCCAGAAAATGAGCGTTGGATCTCACCAGTAGATTTCCCATCAGGTCACTTACTTTTGTTTGGCTGAGAGTGGAGACACCAACCCTCAATTTAAAGAGAAAAAATGATGGAAGGACTTTCACACACAGGGAACTGTTTTGCACAGGGATCCTAAGAAGGCAACAGGCCATGCTGCTGCTGTGGCCACCAGTATTCATGGTGAATACACACCTGCAGAGATGTTTACAGCTCCTCCTACCAAGAGAAACTGCAAGACGTGAGAGCATCTAACCTAATCCTAGGGAGAAATGCATTAATGAAAGTGGCTTCTTGGACTAAATGTCGAATGCTATCGCCTACGCTAAATGACGGTACATATGTTCTTACTTTTGTGTGCTGCAAAGGAGAGGAATACTGGTGGTGTGTACTGAGCCACAGAGCTGCAGGCATCCTGCAGAGATAAAAAGCTTGTGCTTGGCGTAGGAAGAGTGGCTTAGCTATGCTGTACTCTATAACGCGCTGCATTTTTTACTGAGTTAAGTAAATACAAGGCTAATGGCAGATGTTTTCATTTAAATTTCAAGAGAGGCACCGCCTATACGTCAATTTGAAATTGGTGTAATAAGCCAACAAGACTATGAATTACAATAAAAGCAAATTTAGAAATGAAATCTACTGTCGACTTAAATGGTCTCATGTGAATAGTTAGATCTCTAAAATATTAGCTGCAATCCAGCATAACAAAGATGACTTGCTTGAAAACAAAAGCTGGAGTTTAACTGTAATTTGCATTTGGCTTTCATTCCCATTTGAAACTGCAAGATATTTCTTCTTGGAATAACTTCTCAGTAAAGCCATACCAATGGTGCCCCTCAAAACCATGTACAGTGGGACTAGGACCACCCAGTTCTTTTTTCCTTCCAGGCTTACCAACACTAAGGTCCTTAAGGTACCATCAGGCAAATTTTCTGAGTGCCACTTGTGTCCGCAAATGCTGGGACTTTGTTGTTGGGCAGAGGCAGGTCAAAACATGGGCATAGGTGGCTGTGGGAACCAGCGGGGGAGCTGTACTGAGGGACAACAGCCAGCAGGGAAATGGGAGGATGGTAAAGGGCAGCAAGAGCATTTGGGGAGGCAGAAATGGAGAAGCTGATAGTAAGTGCTGGCTGTGAACTAGGGGGATGGCCCAGCAAGCTTGGAATGGGGCTTGGAACAGGGTGGGGAAGAAGGAATTGGTAAAAGGGCAAGAGGAGAGTGATTAACATTTGCCAACATGTAACGAATTACTACACTTTTTTTTTTTTAAAATAGTATTTAAATATATTAAACATATGTCAACACATTAAACATATTTAAATATTTAAACATATTTCTGTGCATCTGCAGAGAAGCCCTCAGTCGGGAGTTTGCTCGCTTATCCTCATGCTCACAGAGGGGAATGGGCAATCCAAGCTGACCAGGAGAGCAAGCACATAAGCGAAAGTTATAACGTAATGGCCATTTTTACTCTTTTCCAGCATACAACTAATGAATAGTTTTTATGAAGTTTTTATCTTGAAAATGAATAAAGTACTGTTATTGCTTGGTACAATGGTATTCTCTTAAACTTCCATCTCATTGAATGCACACATACACACACTCATCTACTAGAAAATTTTCTGTTGAGATTTGCCATTAGCTGCAAAGTACTGGCACTGCCACTGGCCAGATTTGCCCCAACCCTTCCCTCCAAGAAGAACTCTTCAAACTGTAAACTTAACTCTGCTTTGTACACTGATGAAAATTTCCAGGCCCATCTTGCAGAACCATGTTGTTAACCTCCATGCAGAGTCATGTAGGACAGTGAATGACAACTCATTTTACTTCCTAATCTTTGCCCATACCTGTTCTCTGTTCCTGCAGCTGGTGGTGGGAAGGGCTCAAGCCAGCTAAAGGCAGAGTCCCTAGCAGAGCTCAGAAGGCACTCAAGCAATCAAAGCACAAACAGACAAAGATGACAGTCCCCCTGGGAAAAGACTGTTCAAGCAGTTCAGAGGGTTCTTGACTGAAATGCAAGCTGTGTCATGTTTGGAAACAGTGTCATGGGTAAACTTTACTACACAGAAAAATAAAGATCCTGCAGAAGAAAGCTGCACAAAGCAGAAGAAATGAAGTTCCAAAAAAGTTACAAAGCAAAGGCCACTTCAGTTGCATTCCCTTCATTTCCTCTGCCAGGGTTGTGGTAGTAAAAAGGAAGGGCAAGTAAGTGGCAGTGGAAAAGGTTTCCCTTCGTCCACAAAGATCTGGATGAGACACAAGAAAAGGCAGGAGAGGACAAGTTCTTTCACTGAATGTTTTCCCAATTCCTCCCAGGGAGACCTGTCCTCTTCTAGCAGCCAAATCTCAGCAGGTGGACAAAGAATTAAGATGGGCTTAAAAGAACAGCAGACAGCTGTGAGGAAAGCTTTGTTGTCAGCTAACTTCCAGATGCTTATTCCTTCCCCATGGAGGCAAGGGTGGAGGAGCAATATTCTCAAAGGAGAGAAATGGGTTCTTCTCCAGACAGAACTTTTTAGGGAACTGTCTCCTCCACTTAATCTACTAATAATCAAATTAAAAATGAAGCCAAGTTACCTACTGGCTCTTGTGTATCTTGTAATTTTTTTCCTAATACCTGGCTGAGTGTCACAGAGAAAGCTGTGTTTGATGCTGTTGTTTACTTAATGTTATGCTTGTGTCTCATCTGTTTCAACATCTCTGCCCAAATCCATGGACATTATTTTATTTCCTGGATTATGCTGATGTCCTGGGGAAAAATCACAAGGAACTCAAGTAACTATAATTTCACAGTCTTTCATTATTAATGAAGGATAAGATTTGTCACTGGATTCTGATGTGTATTTTCCAAATTACATTTACTTCAACAACTGAAAAGTTATTTCAAGTAAAACAAGACTCAGCAACACGTTGGGAAGAAATACTTTGTAATTTAGAAATCGTGTTTGTCCTTCAAGTGATAAAGTGCTTATTTGCACGTGATAATTCAGCTCAGCCAGAAAAGGATTTTTGTAATGGACATGAAAAAGGAGCTTCAGGCAGATAAATGCCAAAAATAATTCTGATACATCAAATAAAAATTCCCCTAACACAGCTGGTTATAGATTATCACACTCAACTTACTGTACTGCATGGGAAAATGTAATTATCAAAATGTTGAAAGCCTGAACTGATTTTTTTTTCCCCTTAGTTTACGGAAATTTACATAATCAAGCAATGCTTTCGGCATGCTTGAATTTAACAAAAACATTTGTGTTTATGATTCACTTGGCCTGTAAAACACATAAGTTTAAAAAAAGCATTATGTGCACAGATATTCAGAAAGTAAAGTTTACACTGTTACAGGGCTCATGATGCGTTTGGTGACTGTGACAGTGACCCTGTGCCCCAAACATGTCCTAACTTGGCAGTTCCTCACCATATGAATTAATAATATGTTTATACAGTTCACATCCTGTCTCTCATGTGGGACTAAAATGCAGATCAAGAACATCTCTGTTTGCTAATAAGCCTGTGCCCCTAGTGCAAGGCTGCTTCCTCTGCTGTCCTGCAGCACTATAACATGATTATTATTAATCCTGACCATGTAGTGCAGAGAGGTACCACTCACCTTAGAGTGTTGTATAACAGAGTGGTAAACAGCTGAGGAAGCTGATGGAAGGCAGTCAGCACTCTAACAAACCAGTAAGGCCAAGGAATTTGCCCTGTTAAGCAGGCACAGGAGGAACCCAAATGACAGGTTGAGGACAGTCTCCACACTCCACAGGATCTTTGTAGCCACCAAGATAGAGAAGCCAGATCACATTCAAGTAATCCTTAATCAGCTGTGCGAAAATCACCGGGACTGGATGGCACCACCCTTGAGTCCTTGAAGGAGCTAGAATGAGATATTGCAGAACTGCCAGCCAAGACACACAGCCTCTATTTACAGTCTTGGTGACGAGGCACTGGTGATTTGCCAGCACCCCAGCTCCAGCAGGGACCTTGGAAACTACAGCCCAGTAATGACCAGTTTGACTTCTTTTTCAAAACAACAGACATTTAGTCTAAGTTTGGTTACTACGTACAAGTCAGGCACGTCTCTCTGAAATTATTCTCCTACTGTTCTCTTTCATGTTTTGGACTTACCATTGATGTTTACAGCTGGCAACACTATAGACATCTTTGGTCTTCTGGTCTTGTTATGTGTGGTGGCTGGCAATAACAGGTGGTCCTGGAAAACAGGAGAAAAGATGTGTTAAATCTACCCTGTAAGTACAGAGCTGGGAAAATTCCTTTCTGTCTTACAGGCATTCCACATAAGACTATGTAAAACATCTTAGCAAATTCAAATTGTTGAGGGAGTCTTCCAAAAATCACAGCAATTGCTCATGCTGTGTAACCAAGAAGAGATCCCTATTGCATGCAGCACAATATGAAAAAGCCTTGATCGTGTGGAAAGAGATGGAAACTACTATTAGGCCTTCATTCAACAGAGTACTTATATATATGATTAAAGTAATTTAACTTGACTTTAATGATATTTAAACATGTGGTTAAAGGCTTTGCTGAAATGGCGCGTTTACTTGCAATGCTATCCACTTTATACATAAAAGTCATCTTGCTATATCTATGTCAAGCTCTACACAGCATGCCTTGTGCAGTAGGACTGTATCAGTCAGGGTTGTGACGGGCTGTGAAATATAAGCTCTGCTGACAAAAACCACCATGGAAGTTTGATGGCAAACCTATGCTTTAGTAGCTCATCTCAGCTGTGAGGTGGCTGAGTGCTGCTTTAAGACAGCCATGTTCAAACTAACTACTCTGGGTTTTAGCACTGGAAGCTGCACCTGCAGGAGATGCTCTGGATATGGATCTGACCTGCAAAAAAAATCAGCCTCTCTTCAGGTTTTTTTGCTGTTGCTGAACTCAAATTGCTCAACTTGTAACCTGGGAAAATATGGTTCTTCCCTCATCAACAGAAGTAACAGAACATAAAACACTAGTCCAGCCATCTCCCAAATTATTGTGCTATGCTGATCTAGATGGACCAAAGAAAGACTACTAAGAACAAGGGAAGCTTCCTAGTAAATAGGAGCAAAAGACTGTGTTTCTGTAAGTAACAAATTGAGTTGAAATTTCTAACTCAGGCTCTTAAATGAAACAAAAACCTGCCAATCACTAAGTATCTTTCCCAGGCCCTAAAGAATTAATGGAAAGGTTTATTTTCCCAGCCTCTGTGTTCGCCCTTCTCCCATTCCCAGCAATGGCAAATTCATTCCCATTGTCTCTGACAACAAAAGCCAGCAGATGCCACCATGTCAAACATGTGTAGAACAACTCATTAAGTACTTTTTGCAACTGTCCTAAAACCAAATCTGAACATCTGCCTTTCACTTTTCAAGACCCAGCCATCTATCTCATATGGTTAAAAAGTGGAAACAAGTTTGATGCTCTCATCTCATTTCATGCTTTCCCACTTGTAAAACTCCCATGATATTTTACAAACTCAGCAATCTAAAACTTTATAAGCAGCTCTTTGGCTCTCTGGTTAAGGATAAGAACAGGCACACAAACATCTTATGCTTTTGGCCAGGGTTATCTTTTTGGCAGACTTCTTTCAGGACAGAGTTCTTAACTTCTTAATGTCAGCGTAACTGTATTTTCCACATTTTAATATCTAAACACTACATTGTTATGTCTAATTCAGGGAACTGAGTTACACATAAAGTTGGGCGTTAAATATATCAAGATATTCTGTAGATACATTGCAGGAATATCACTCTTTTTCCCACCAAAAAATCCCCCCAAAAACCAAATGACTGACCATGAGAAGAAAACGTTACTTCAATTAATGACTGTAATTAAAAACATCTTGGTACCAAAATTATAAAACCACTCTGGTATAATGCTCAGACTACATATGTAATTCCAATTTCATTTGTAGAGAAAACCTCTGGTGGTGCCTAGCCCAGCCACTGCGATTAAGACAACAGTCAGTCAGATGGTGAACTTTACAGAAAAACTGTTCTTGAAATTCAGTGTTCCCAAGGGAACAGGCCAAAGATAAGAGGTCCATTAAAACCACATATTGTAACAATGTCCTTGTCATGATTTGATGACTATTTTTAACATCACTTAAAAAAATGTTTATCCTGTTTTTTTTTTCTTTTTCAATGCTTCTAAGAATCTACAACATCATAACCTAGCAAAACACAAGTACTATATAGATGACCACCTGTGAATCTATAACATATCTGAAGATTGGTATACTAATTGATGCTCGACTGGCTTTGCTTATTAATGGCACCTTTACTTACTGTATGTATAAAATGTGTTAATAACTATCCTAAAGACTTTACAATCAGAGTACCTCTACAGAAATTAACAGCAGTGTCGTGACAGAAATTCAAAATTTCTGGATAGCAACAAAATAAGGAAAATTCCCCAGGTACCTCCTGTATCATTACCGTCTTGGCTGCAACATGGGAGGTTCAGGTTGGACATTCAGAAACAGTTTTTCACCCAGAGCATGGTGCAATCCTGGAACAGGTCAGCACAATGCCAGGAGATTTCTGTTCTTGGAGGTTTCCAAGACTCAGCCATACAAAGCTCTGGCTGCCCTTATCTATTGTCAGCAACAATTCCAATTCAAGGAGAAGGCTGCGCTAGGCACCACCAGAGGTTTTCTCTACCCATTTTGATGATCCTGTGATTCCCTTTTTGCAGTCTATAGCACAGACACTGCCAGTGCCAACTTCTCATGAGAGTCCTATGGTAACTACAGAGGCAGTGAAAACATCTCAGAGTTGGCCTTTACCAGCTCTGCATCTCCTCAACCATGGCTAAATTCAAAGACTTGGCTCAGACTGACTGCAGTTAAATTTAATTTCCATGACTACAATGCAGCCAAACTATGCATTAATACCGCTGGGCAGGTTCAGATTCCATCAAACTGACCTGCTTGCAAACATTACTTTATTCTAAACCTTGCATTGAAAATGAGATGTAAAATTCACCTTTCTTAGTTCTGCCTCACCTAGAAACCATTTTTTTTTAAATAACAGGACTCAGATTTAATAGCAACTTATTTTAGACTTCTGGAAATAATGTTTCAAGAGTCGCAAAGAAGAAATGATCAGTTCACCACTATCTGCTCTGCTTCCTCATAATTCTGGCTTAAAACAAAACCACCAAGTCATTTTCTGGTAGACCAGTCAATTGAACAGGGCAACTCCAGCAGGTATTACACTCTGCACTAAGAGAGCATAGGATAGGACAGGAGGTCCAGAGAAGCCTGCTGCTCTCCAGTGAGTATCACGATAATGAGGTCCAGTTGAGACCGGTCAACCAATGTCCAAACACCTGAAGCTGTATTAAATGAATCCCACCCAGATAGTCTTCTTTCCCTGACTCAGAGAAACAAAAGGAGTACAGTTTTCTATACCACAATTACAAACATTCAAAATCAAAGAAATATAGGAAGGAGAACAGATACATAAAATGCCAGTATTATAATTCTAACCTAGTGAAGTGAACTTATTTTGCACACATCATGTCAGTCCAACACATCCTGCTCAGTCAGACAAAATCCTGTTAGAGACAGAAATTGGTAAGACAAAAACTTTGATACCTATTATCTATGCACTGTCACTGGCAAACCCTCCACCCACAACCTGACAAGATCAACTCACTGGATCTGAAACAAAGTGCACAGAAAACCATTTTTGATGAAGCTGCTCTGCTACCCAAGACATCAACTTCCCTTTAGTTTCCAGACTCTGAAGTGTCTCCTAAAACTACACACCCAAGTGATACGTTCATGCATCAATTCACCCGCTACTCCTCTGTTTTACTGAAGCAGTTGGAACAGTGGGGGAGGGAAAACCCAGACTTCTGCTCCTAGAGCATAGTGAGATAATAAATATGAACTAATTTACACTCATATTTGTGTATCCAAATATGCTTTGGAGTTGCCACACAACTCCCCCGTGTTTCAACACTAACTTTGGAGAAATAGATATATAAAAAGCCAGTCAGCTGTTAAGTTCAAACTGCTACTGAGAGCCAATGTGCAAGACGCACAGATTGTCTGGAAGTTGGATACTGCCCATCTCTACTAAAAAGAGCCATTTTAAAAAATCTGCAATTAGGGAGATTTATCCAACTCCCTAATAATTTTTATCTTTCATATGCAGGAATGTCCCTCTGACAATAACTCCTAACTTATAAAGTTTCATAATTACCCTCATTCTACATTGAATGCAAAGATAACAGCTGGTGTGCTGCAGAGTATCATAAATATTTTGCCTTAAAAAACTTAGCTATCTACAGCGTTCTTGAGTCCAAAAGTCTTCAAATAGCCCTCAAATTTTATTTGAAAGCAATACCTAACTATTTATATGCAACATAAATGAGTATATGGCTTAGTGAAATTAAACATTTAGAAACATTGTTTGAACGTATTTCTAACATGTAAAATATTTTGTCCTGTCCTGTTCTCAAGTATGCTGAACTGCATCCCAGAGGGGGAGGTTGATGATATTACTCATCCCTAATTTTAAGCACTGGACAAAAATATGTAAAATTAAAACGCTGTTTGTAATATTAACACACGGTAGAAAACTGAGAAAGAATAAAAGCAAATCTTACAAGTCAGCATCTGGCCCATAAGCATGAATGTCAACCAGAGGCAGAATAAATCACGACTATTACCCAACAACAGATGATGGCCTTGGCTTGGGACAAGATTTGCACTTAGATGAGATGACAATTTAAATAGATGATGCAGACCTGAGACTGCATGATGAAAATGACTGGAAAAATATCAGCCTGGAAAGACAATATTTCAAATGAGACCCTAGCTCTACCATTCTCATTTTGCTTATGGTTATCTCTACAGTTCGGTGATATTGAAGCCAGATTAGAGGGACAGATAGATAAATATATATATAGGTACTAAAAATCCATCCACAAATGTATTACCTTAATTTAATGAGCTGGGATACAGAAACACATTTTTTCCCAGGAACAAAGTCTGAAGCTATTACTTGTTAAACTTCTTATAATAATCATATTTATTAAGTCCTTGCCACCATAAAACATTCTGGGCACTATATAATTAGAATATAATTAACCAGAGTTGTAAACATTTAGACATAAAGTGCCCCTACAGAATGAATTTCCTTACTGAATCTCTGCTGGCTATTTCAGTTCCTATTGATCCACTTCTGGACTCAACAACACATGGAACTGCAATAAAGATTTTAAGGCTTCTTACATAAGACCAGTGTTGTCAGGGCTCTAACACGGATTAAGCTTTGGAGCCTCATGTATCTCTAACCCCCACAGTCAACTGACAATGGAAATCCTGTTCCACTGTAAATTATTCCAAAACTGGCTGCTCCTGCAGCTTCAGACAGAGTCTCATGACACATGGTGTGCTTCTTAAAGTCTCTACTACCTGGATGCATGACAACTTGCAGGCATCTTAGCTTTCATTTTGAAAAAATAAAATAAATGTTTCTAACTCTCATAGTTAAAGGACATAAAGAAATATCATCATTGAATACCATGAAGTTTCATTAAACAGAGAGTAAACATGCTACTCAAGGTCTTATTTTTAATTTTTTTAAACTATCATAATTTCATAAGCTGGACTCTTGGCTTTTAAATTATTAGAACTGGCAATATTGCTTGTTTTGGCTTTTGCAATGGATGTCTTATCAGCAACAGTACACCCAGCAACAGATGCTTCCTTGGGGAGTGGTATGCTACTTAGCTATAGGCAACCTGCGGAGTTCCTCCTCCATTTCTGTGTCTTTGAAAGAAACAGAAAGGAATTAGTCCTTGCAACATGCCCATGATGGAGGAAAATATTACCAGTAATATGGGGAATGTTTAGAGGAGATGTGCATGCATTTGAGGGATGCCCGAGTGACAGAGGACACAAAGGAACGGATTTCCAAACCTGCCAAGGCTCTGCACCCTCAGGATGAGCTGTCTTTCCTCCCACCCTTGAGGTTACTGATCTGTCAAATCAATTCCCCTAGATTTTTCTTACCCTCTTAGCTGCTGTACTGAGGTACAGGTAAGTATTTTTCAAAGACCTTTCCTAATGTTTCAGGCCAAAGCTTTACCTACTAGAAAATAATTGACATAACTTGATTTAAATGTGTTTTACTGCGGTGTATTTGGCACATAGGCCCATGCAAACATTGTTTTTCATGCTACTGAAGGGCAAGCCATGCCTCTGACCCCTCTCAGTGGTTTGGAGCACATACCCTTGCGAAGTACAGATGTGATCCTTGTGGCAGCCATGACTCCACTCCTGCAAGACAGGCCCTAACTCACCTCTCACAAAGACTTTATCAAGATGTCCAAACATGCCCGCTCTCCATTACAGATCCACCTCTGACAAACTAAGGATAATGTTTTCAAAAACAAGTGACATTTGTTACTTTGCAGGAATAAAAGCTCCAAAGAGACTGGATTAAAATATCAATGGAAAATCCTTAATGTGCTTTTCTTGTAATTTGCCTTGATGAGGAGATTTGATCTTTACCATTGCCTTGGAGACCAGCTCTGTACTAGAATATTGCAACTAACAAAGACAGTTGCCAGAGCAGTGGCCAAAGAGAGCCAGGTGTCTGGGTATGCCAAAGGCTACTCTGTCCAGGCAGCTTCAGAAGGCTTCTTACAGTAAACAAACACTGTAGCTTGGCATTTTTTCATCTCTGTTTATGAATAAGAGGTCTTGGAGGGAATTGTGCCTCAGCCTCTTCCAGCCTGAATCTTCATGCTGTGATCCCAGAACCACATTACAACCACTGTTGATACAGGCTGAGGAGCTTCCTACATCCCACTGAAATGCTGGCAGCTCCCCAAAGCTGCTGTGGGTAATATTTTTCTTTAATGGCACTGCTTTTGGCAGGGTTCAACATACCCTGATAGATTAAAAGTTTGTCTATTAACTATCCAACCACACTTAGTGACCTCAAGATGAAATAGATGGAAGGCAAGTGGGGTTTTGACTGTATAAGATTGGCCAAAAGCATACATCTAAAGAGTGTGAAACAAGAATGTGCCTTCAGAGGCCTTAAAAGCTGCATGCAACTGCAGAGACTGCCCAGTACAGGTCCTCTGAGGAGCTGGACCTTTTAAACCCCTGGTCTGACAGATCCAATGAGCCAGCTTTTCCTTCATAAACAACAGATTTCACACTTTTTGAAAATCTCAAAATAATTGTTTCAGGCTGTCTGGCTGTTACCAGAGGTGTGAGGTTTCTGTCCTGATCTTCTACACAGGCCGTGTATGAAAGTGTACAAATTTGTATAGGAAATGGCTGTATAATTTCACTATTGATTTGGTTGGGTGATGGCAACCATATGGCGTCCTGAGGATACACCACACTGGATACAGCACTGGTCCATCTGAATATGCCAGAAGTTCCTGCAATATTGCTCTCTCTACCAGAGGACATTAAACAGGAAAATCACTACAGAGAGGAGGGTGACCCTGAAATGACCATTGTCCTACTAGTTTGGTCTGACCCTTATGTCTGAAAAGCATAGGGATGGTTTTAAAAACAGAAAAAAAGAGAGGAAACCAGTTAAAACCTCTACACAAATTGTGACTCATAGCTACAGTACTTGCTTATTATACCATGAACCGCAAAGCTGCCTTGTTTTTAAAGTTGATGTGACTTTTTTTTATTTCTATTATTTTTTAAAGGTGGACTTTATAATTCCAAATGGATTTACTCACCCCATCACGGATCCTTACATGGAACCCATGACATGCAAAGACGAGCATGGGAGCCAGTGAATGATGACAAGGAACACACAGAAAAGCCACAATAAAAATTCAGGAGGTCTCAGCCTCTCTGCATCACCTGTTGACAGCCCACCCTGGGAGGCCCCAGTAGCTTTACTATTTTGGGTTTAACAATAACCATTTAACTTAATTTGTGAGAGTTAAGAGTTCTGCACATTAAACTTTAGGTTAACTAGCATGTATTAACACAGTTTGATTTTGCAGCATACTAAAGAGAGTTTGTAATCGAGAATTCAAGTCAGTGACTAATAATAGAATTCAATTACTTTTTTAAGTGTTAAGCCCACTGGGGCAGGGAGAGGGGGGGAAGGCGAACTGTCCCATAACAGGAAAGCTCCCCAGAAGCGGTGGGAACAGAGCTTCTTTTCCTGCTTTTATTTTTGCTAAAAGCGCTCCTGTTCACATCGATGCTGTTCCAATCCCAGTGTTTCTGTGCATGGTTGTTTTTTACAGCCTATACTTTGCACACAGCAATGAAGTGATGAGATATGATTTTTATTTAAGTGTTTTACCAGAAATAGCTCAATCCCACAGTCAATAAAGTGTCCTGTAGTGTAATACTACACCTTTCTGACATTCCCAGAAAAAATTTTATAAATAACACCTAACTACACTCTGGAACATTTTCTGGTCACTGTCCCTGCAGAAGAGGGAGTTCCTATCCAGTTTAGTTCCCACATGAGGGACCTTTACTGAAGAAGTCTTTAGTGCCTTTTATTGCCAACTGTACTACTGATAGATGTGATAGGCTCCAAAACTAAACTAACCGGAAAGCACCTCGCTGTGAGTCAAAAAGCCTTGGGAAAATGGCAGAGACCTCAGAAGAATGGAAAATTCAGTCTGTCACAAGCCTCCTTTGGAGGAGCTTCCTGGGTTCCCTTCACTGGCAGCACTGCAGCAAGTCCATGAGCGGGGCTCAGCTTTGTCAGCACTAAGCTTTTTCTCAGTGTAAAGGCGAACCAGTGGCAAAGGATCTCTTCCGGATTAAGAACTAAAAAGATTATGGAGACTACTAAGGATATGGAGACCTGCTGTGAACTGTGTCCTCTGCAGTTCACAAACAGAGACAGAAAACATCACTAAAGCAAGAACTACTTTTTCTCCCTTCTCCTTTTGGATTGAATTTATTTTAAGACCAAAAAGGCTTTAAAGACCAAAAGGAATCTAGAAAACAGAGGACAAATTAAAGTGACCTAGTTTATATTTTTAAATGCCACAGGATTAGACATTTATTCAAATCATCTCCCCAGTAGCTCTTGACTCCCAAAAGATCCAAGGCCTAACAAGCAGTCACTATATGTTTCTATTTTAGAACAAAAAAATCTCTCCAGGTGTAAAAGCAGAGTACTCAGTTTCACAATGACTTGACGGAAGCTAAGCTTTCCTGCTGCTGAAGCTGTTCCCGATTTCCTCTTCCTGCCTGTCCTGGGCTGGGCATTCCTGCTGCTGCCTGAGAGCTGATACTACCCTCCTCTGACTATAAGGAAAGCCAACTCATCTTGCTGAGATGGAAACAAGCAGTGTGTACAGATACGACACTTTCCCCTACCTGTCTTCCAGCCACCAACCATTTTCAATTACTGTTTTAGGTATCTTCTAACAAAGATATGACTTCCATATATTTGAGTAGCTATTAATAGATTTCTCTTGCGTGAACTTTCCCAGTCCTCCCTTGAACACATGTAAATTCACAGCATCTATAATGCATTTTGGCAAGAAGTTCCACAAGTCTCCTTCTATTGTATGAATTGCTTCTTTTCCTTGATTTGAACCTGTGGTCTCCTAGCTTAGGTTGCTGCCCTTTGTTTCATTTGGTATCCCACTCAATTCCTTTAGGTAGAAGATCAAGATTACAATTGAGAAAGCAAGAATAAAAATGCAAGAGAATATCACTTCTCCATCATGGTTTGAGTAGACCAACGCAACAACCTTCTAATACACCACAGACTGCAATGCAAAGCATTACTTAGATCCACTAAAGGCAGCTGTAAAGCATATGTCATCTAAAGGTGGAACAAACTGATATAATATTCAGTTTTTCTATTGTTATGGTTTACAATCTGGTTACTCAACTTGCAAGGCCAAAAAAGAAGAATTATGCTGCAAGATTAACACTGAAATATGCTGATAATTATGTATCTTTTAGTCGAACAGTAGAAACTACCCAATGGCCTCTGAGAAAGAATCTTGTCTCACTTCAGAAATCAGAATAAGAGCACACTTCCAGAAGACAGGCCCACTAACCTTCTGTCTTACCAAAACATCTATATTCAGCCAGTTAATAAAGCCAACACCAGTTTAAAATGACCAGCTATTCTCCCCATTCCTCTGCAAATCCCTCTTTCTGGAATTACCCAAGATGAACCTACCTCATTTCCATTCAAGCTTTTTGAATCTCACTTTTGACTTGCAACACATCCTAAATACGAGGCACAAAATACCATCAGCCTTCCCTTGTGAATAGGGAATACTCTGGGAAATCACTGTTAGCAGAAGCTTGCATGTACGTACATTAATTAGGCACATGATGAGGCACAGCAAAGCCAGTCTGATTGCAAAGGAGAATGAGGTGAAGACACCCGACTTGGATTTTATTTCTATCATAAATATACTCTTCCGTGTAGGTTTGTCTTTATTCCTTTGCATAGGAAAGAGTAAGAAAGCAGAGACTGGACAGAAATTCAGCCAATTAAACTTGTCTGCAGAACTGCTTTGCAAGGCTCAAAAGTAAAGAACAATGCATGCATTGGCTATGATGTAATTTTGGTTTGGCAGTAGATTAAAAAAAAATTCCTAAACGCAAAGTAAGAAGATGTGAAGAACAGAATTCTATGTTTAAGTAAACAGTTTCGTTTAAAATTGTATAGGAAAATTTTTAAGGACTTGAAAACGCTTTGATAATTTGTGAGTGTTATTTGTGAAAATTAGTTCAATTTCAAGATAAACTGGAAAAGATATGTGTATACAAGTAGTTGACTCAGTTCTGCGCTTCTTTGAAGACAAAAATGAATCCCAGCTTGCACTGGTGAAAATGTTCCTCCTATTATGTTTGATAAGGATCAGATTTTCTTCTAAGGGCTCTCTCAATCAACCTAGTATCATAAAATTAAAAAAAAAATTTGCTCCAAACTATTTTAAAATTATGCTTCTCTGCCATATTGTCCTTCCCATGGGCATAGAAATGCAGTTTATCTGTAACTTCCAGCTGAGGCTGTCAAAATGATCTTTGTAGATTTTCCAAAGTTGTAAGACCCAAAAGGAATTAATTGTTTTATTACTACTACCCATAAAAAGAAATTCCCCTCCTTCTCTAATTCACTGCAGCAGAGCTCTGCTTTTGCATAGCTAAAGCTTTCTGCATCTGCAACTGCAATCTGTAATTGCAAAAACATGTAATTTAGGTAGGGCATATGAATAAGGTCCAGGAAAACCACAAAGGATATAATCCAGATTCTTTGCTTCTCTGACATAACGTTAACCCAAAGTTTCTGTATTTGCTTGCAAGATATCAGGTCTTCTACATAAGACAAATTCTGTATTCACAGAATTACTGCTCAGCTGGAGACTCAGCCCCAAAAGAACACACACAATACAAACTGGTGGGGAATGTTATTACACACACCTTTTTTTCCCCACTGTTTAGCCTTTGCAACCTGCCACATCAGCAGAGAACCAACCAACGCAAAAAATGATGTGGTTTCATGGGCACGCTTCTTGGATCCAGTATCATGGGATGGACTAGACTGTAAATCCTGATTTCTCCCTACATCAGATTCTCTGCAAAATAGAAGCTCAATGGGTAAAAAGAAATCTATGTCAGGCTTTCTGCAAATGCTGGATCAACATAACACTGTGGTTTAAAATACATTTGCTAATGAGGCTGTGCTCTGCTTTCTCTTCCAACTGAGTTCAAAGGATAGTGAAGTACTAGAACCCTCTGAACTCACTTTATGGTGAGATCTCCATCCTTACAGGTCTACAGAGCCCACTTGACAATGCCATAGCCAGCCTCACACAGTGTCAGCAACAGCTTTCCCTCACACAGGAGGTTGGGCCAGAGGGCTCTTTTAAACATGATTTCTAAGATCCACAAGGACCTCATCTCAAATTTGTAAGGGTCTGTCAAGATTACGCTTCTACCTTACCCTTTTCCTGCCTTACTAACTTGCAGGCCATTCATGAAAAGACAGTAGGAGAAAGATGTTGATAGCAATCAGGGCTACATACACATGAGAAATGTTCAGGAATAGCTACACAAGTCCATGAAAGGCCACAGTCTGTAAGTGAACACTCTTCTAACAAAATAATTTCTTTTCAAAGCAGAAGAAAGCATCCTTGTTTACAGAGCAAAAATGCCCACACATGCAGGTAGTCAGGAATGAAAGAGAACTTTAAAATTCTAAACAGAAACAACTGTCAAGTAGAGTCCAGCCTTTAAGCTGTTTTAAGTCAAGGCAATTAATTTGATCACAGTATGTTCAATCGTACAACACATGGCACAAATCCAGACCTGGTTTGAAATTACTGTCTTTTTGCCTTCTGCAGCAACAGAAGTAATTTATTGAAATCTCCCACTGAATCTCCACACTGTGTAAGATAGCTGCAAGGCAAGAAGTAGAACACCTGCAGTTGTCAGTGCAACAAACCCATCATCTTTCATGCCTCAGCCAAAGAGACAGAATTTGAACGCAGATGCAGGACTCAGTCTGAAGGACAGCCTTTAGAAAATGGATCCAAAAGATGTCCTAATGAAAACAACCATTATATTTATTACTGGTGCACAGGTGAATATACATTTTAAGTTTTGGACAGTAGTACTGCCAGACTGTAAAACTCCATTTTACAGAAGCTGCTAATTATTCTAAAAAGTACGTACCCGGTCAGTCATATTGTAGAAAAGAACCAAACTGTTCATTAGCCCAAATACTGAACGTGAGCAGATGCATGCTTGAGTGGAACAACTAGCATGGGATTAATCTCAAAACATATTTTAGTGTCTGCAAAAAGAACATACATGTCCTCTGCAGCCAGGATATTGGGTACTGGATTCATATGTGGTTTGAGGGAATGACATTTGCATAACAGCAACTTACATCTCACAGTCACTGTGACTTTCTCCCTTTTCCTGATCCTTCTGTTAATCTGAGATTCTTACTAACTTGTTTGCAATATATTCACTAGGAAGGGTAACGTATATGAAGAAGGAAACAAAATAAACTAAAAGCAATGAGTGGCAAAAACCCGGAACAGTTTTCAAGATTAATGACAGGAGAGAATAAAGTAATAGTCTGAATTAAATTCTAGGCCAAAATCATTGCTAAATAGAGGCAATTAAGGTTATCTAAATGATCCTAGTTCTGCAAATTAAATTTCTGCTCTCTTGAAGGTTCCAGTCAACAGTGAAACCCAACGCACAGTAGCAGAGGGTGCTCCTCTCTGTTCTCCCTGCTGAGACAGCCACCGCTTGCTGCTGTTTGCCCTTGACTGCCCAAGAGCAGACAGTGACAGCCTGATTCTAATCTGCAGCCAGAGAGACAATGCTTCTGAAAGCGCAGCAGATGTACAGGAAATTAGCAGCAAAAAATCTTTCCTAATTGTGAAAGTTGAATCAGCTACACAGACATACATCAGAAGGACTAGAAAATCCATTAGAAATATTTTTTTTATCCCTCAACTTTCTGGAAAAAGCAACTGACCATGAGTTCAGTCTCTGGCGATCTCCTCTTGCCCCCCATTCTCTAGCCTCTTACGCTCAAGGTACCTGAATATACCTCTCAGTCTCTCTGAGAGTAATTCCTCTTCACTGAGATGGAGGGTATCACCTCACAGCAGTGGCAAGAAGTTACGTTTAAGGTCATAGACAGAAAGTTGTTTTAAAAATACAGGCAGTACTTTCAGTAAACTACCTTTGATCCATTTTTAAAAATTTAGGTCTCATTTGCATTGTCAGTATCTGCTAGGAAAAGTGGCTTTAGGTGCATCTCTCCGAGGAACATAAAGAAATGTGCACTCTTCCTTCTCTACTGATCTATCATTTTCCCTCCTCTGATTTCACTACAGAAAATGGTTTCCTCCTCCTTCTACCTTCTGCCAAAGTTGAATAAAAGTGTGCCTTTATATAAATATAAATTCAAATGCCACTGTCAAACCCATAACAATAAGACAACATGAGAGATACAGAAAGAAATACAACCAGATAACAAGGAAAGAAGCGTTCCTCCCAGCCAGCAGTGAGGCTGCATTTTTGTCTGAATCCCCTAGGATTTACCCAGAGCACAGCAATGACTTCAGCTCATTGAAACTTGGGTGGGTCTCTGTACGTTCTCGACAGTGGGGACAGGCAAAGTTCCTAGGCTGCTGATGGCTGGAGAGTAGTCTGGCACACTGGGGCGCGGGCTGGTGCTCCAAATCCAAGCTGCCTTTTGCTTTTCTCAAAATGTTAGTTCAGAGACAACAAGGTTTTGACACCAAGATACAGTGGGCTGAATCCAAAATTGATGGCAGTGTTTTAATCTGTAAAATGTGTATTGCATTGCAGATGCTTGTTGGAAAGATGTTTCTCATTGGGCAGATCCCAGGACATCTGTATGGCTAAGGATTTATCAACTATTCATAGTGTCTTCTAATTAAAGAGATATTAAATATAATAACATTAAAGAAGTCGTCACCTTTGTTACTAATAATCTCAGTTAAAACAAGAGAGTACGACGTTCCTTTTCATTTTTTTGACTGTCGGTTTGCTTAACTCAGATTTACCCCAGCCTGGTGAGCTTCCTCCTCTTCACATTTGTAGCTAAACTGCACTTCTAAATCTCAATTCTGAGTCCAGTTTTGTTCCTAAGTGCCTGCTCTGTTTGAATCTCTAGTGCTGATGAGGAAGAAGTAAATTAGTTCTAGAAACAGACTTCGTTTTAGAATGGAAAAAATAGCTATAAAGATTTAATGTTTTCCCCCTCAAAAGAAAACCTCAAAGCAAAACAAGAAAACAACCTGATGGAAAATTGTCTTAAAAGGTGTAAGTAAGTTACATCATTAACTCACACTTGGTGGCAAAACCCACCTGCATGCCTGACATTCTTCCGTAATCACCCCCAACCTACCTTACAAAAGTACACTTCAGAACTGCTGCACAAATCCTACAGGTGACTGACCACTCTGACCCCCATGGCCACCAGAAAGGAGAGGAGGAACCTCAGCCCTCAGGCTACCTGCCAACCTCTGGCAAGTGTCAGACTCCCCTGCAAGTCCACTGAAATCTTCAGGCCATTCTTCTGCCAACATGATAAAATGGCTCAAGGACGGATCTGACGAGAGCATGCACAACCAAGGAAACACTGGCAACAGGAACTCTCCTTTCTGGTGGTGGTAAACTGTTTAATTGGCTCACTGCCTTTTACCCTAAAAAAAGCCTGGAAGCTGCTCATGTAGCTAGGGAAGAGAAGAAATCATCCAGTTCTGAACAGTGTGAGAGCAAAGCATTTATTTTTATTTTTTACTACAGTGCTGTGTGAACTTATACAAGCCATCAAAACTTACAGCACTGTGATGGAGGCGAAACACTGCAATTTTCCTGACCAAAATGGTAATTTCCTTAGAGAAAAGCTTTGTCTTCTGAAAACAATAGTTTACTTGGATCCTGGTCTGAAGCCTGACTGATAAGTGATAAACAGGGGTGTAAACTAGCACAAAACCATCACACTCCCTCTCCGTCTTGTGACTGTGCATGTCAGTAACTGCCTGTCTGCCATAGCAATTGAATTAGCAAGATCACAGGCATCAGATCAGATTAAAGAGAGTGAAATATCAGCTCCAGGAATATAAAAACATAGCTAGATGTTTGCTCATGTGCTAACTCGAAAAAGACATCAGGCTGTAGCTTTCAGCCTGGGCCTGTCTCTCTTCCTGGAAAGCAGTATGTTTTCTTCTATCAGTACAACATAATGGCTTGAGCAAATAGAAGCCTTTCATCTTCACAGTTAGAGTGAGATTAATTTTTTCCAGCTTTAGGTGTCTGACAGAGTTGTCTAGGCTCCCTTTAAAATCTACAGGAGAGAGACACCTCCAGAAGGAAATTCAGTCCATGCAGTGGTAGGTGTTTGGGATAGGTGGGAAAAACTGAGAGGGGCTTTTCTGCCTCTACTGAGTGGAAAAGGAGACTTGCATGGTGCTTGAGAATGTGTGGTGCCTGGTAGTTTGTAAAAAAGCAACAGAATTCTGTGAAATTATTTAAGAAAAAAACCAGAAGTATTAGAGGAACACTGCAAATCAAGCAAACCTAAGACAAATGTAGGGAGTGTGTCCAGGGCATCGAGGAAAATTTTGTCACCTTCTGTTCATCATTGGTGAGACCACAACTGGAATACCACATAACGTTTTGGGTCCCCTTCTCTTCTCCCAGCCAAAGATAGATGTGGGGAAACCGGAGAGAGGCCAGCAGAGGCTGTGTGGTCAGTGCTTGGGGCATATGGTCTGTGAAGAGAGACAAAAGGAGCTGGGCTGGTTCAGTCTGCTGAAGAGGAGACACGGGGGCCAACCTAGGAGCAACCTACAACTAGCTGAAGGGAGTTACAATAGACAACAGAGCCAAACTCTGTAGTGCTGGATTACAGCCATGTGTGGTGGTTTGGGACATTCAGGTTCTTCCCCTGACAGATGGTGCAGTCCCGCGATGGGTCATCACAGAGGTGGGAGGTCTCTTTATTCTTGGTGGGTCCCAAGACACAGCTAGACCAAGCCACATCTGATCTAGTGCTGACAGTAGTCCCACTTTGGACCTGCAGAGGTCACTCCAGGAAACACTCCTATGATTTTGTGAACATTCACAGTTTGAGCACAATTGTTAGCAAGTGAAAAACAAAACTGCAAAACTACACAAGACTGTTAGTGGATTTTTACAATATCCTTTTCATTAAGGATTACTTAGAAATTCTGGTGTACAGGGAGATGATGCCAGTGACAGCAAACAGAAATTAATGGGTGCAGTTCTCTGCCTTTAGCTGTGCACATCTCACTTGACATGTGCCACTAACTTAAACATCTAGAAATACAATAAATGCTTTTGCCTTCAAGTATTCTAATTATGTATATTTTGCTTGTGAAACAAGAAGTCTCATGCTAATTTCAACATTTTCTGTCAACATACTGCAAAGTATGACGCAACCATATCAGAGAACCACAGAAGCCGTGTTTCATAAATGTGGGGTTTAAAAATGAAATGCCTCATTGACAACATTTCACCAAGCCACTGGAGTTTACAGCTTTTCTAACTATTTCAAAATGCAGGGGACTTTTAGGTCAATTAAGGCTCTACTGGAATTGTAATCATAGAATAAAGATGTGAAGAATGATGCATGAAGGTTTTTAGACAAGTTAAAAACAACAGTGTACTCTTAGACACCGAGACTACAAATACTACGGCAAAATAACTGATCTCACTGTGTGGATAGCATCAATTGCACGGGCACATTTTTAAATCATGTGAACCATGCTCTCATACGAGCCATTCCCTCTTTTTTTTACTACTGTAGTGGTTTTAATTCTACACAAAAAGATTGAACATCTTGGACTCACCACAATTTCTGCAAAATACCAGAGATGTACTGAGCACCCTGAGGGCACTAACTCATAATCCTCTCCTCCAACACAGCTAGGAGGTCACTGAGCTTATCATTAACCAATTTAATATGTGTAGCTTCTATTCTGTTGCCCCAGCTGATCGATGAAAATACGTAATCAGGCCCTCAATGTGAAGAGACACAGAAAAGCAAGAGCCTGGGGCTACTTCATCCTGGTGGATGTGCTCCCGTTCATTTCCATTCCCTCTTGCCCTCTGAACCTCTCCTGGCTCTGCAAAGATACCCGTGATCTGCACCAAGGCAATGTGAACTCCAGGCAGTCCCGGAGCTGCAGATCATTTCCCTCTCTACCTCTGATCACACAGAAATCTATAAGAATGCCAAAAGCATGCACAGTCCTGTAACAACTGCACATGCCACTAGTGGGAGGGAAATGCAGACAAGGAGCACAGCAATGCATCGTTTGATGGGTCAGATTCAATATTGTAATTTCATACTAGCCAAAGCAGCTGCATCAAGGCTTTGTCAGGATGTTTTCAAACAGAAAAAGCACTGCAAGCAGACAAAGGTGATTTGTAACAGAATCATATTTTCTATGAGAATTAAATTACTGAAAATTACTTTTATAAGCAAACATGTAAATTCTTAAATCAACTATTGAGATTTGGAGAGACTAAATAAATCAGAAGGGCTGTCAGTTTTGATCCACTTGAAGAGGTCCTAATCCACAGAATAATGGACGGTGATGGTTATTAATGGTCAGGAGAGCAGAGGAGGGATAGAAGTGCTGCAGGGAATTAAATGCCAATTATTTGAGAACATAGCGGACATCAGACTGTTCTCCCTGACAAAATCTGCAGCTGTACTCTCTCTACACAGACCCATGTGTGCAAGATAACAAGACTGAAGTACATACACACTTTTAACATGCCTTTGTTACATCCTTTTGACAAGTCACGCTGTGGTTAAAATACTCATCCTGGACTGCCATCCCAAACTGACACTAACCAACTCAATACTGAAACAGAAATATCCTCTCACGACATTGCAACAGGTTACCCAGCTGGCTTAACACTACTTTTTTAGCATGTGTAGTATATCTCTGTGTTTATCCTGAAGCTAAAGAGTTTCTTTCTGCTTGCGTAAATGTAGTTCTTTACACTTTGTGTTATTCTAGAGAATATACTAGAGCCACAATTAACTGCTTTCGTCAAAATTTTACACCAAGAAAACTGCTGCATCTGTCCTTTTTCTCCAAATGACAGCGTGTTTATGTCCCATTTCATTTCTCTACACATTTCTCTATGATGGTGCTTGAGAAACAGAGCTTGAGGAGTTCGGAAACTTCTTGCCTAGATGGTATGTGGCACCTTGGTTGCCTACTGGAGAGTTACAGCTTACACCTGTAAGCAAATACCAAACAGATGGTTTGGCAAAATCAAAGAGAAACCCACAGTGTATTTCCCTGATGTCAAGGAGATACCCTTCTGGAGATGCTGGCCCCAGACTACCTGAGACAGCAAAATGGTTCCTTTTCAACCTCGTTTTCCAGTAGTTACTTGCCCAGTGATTACCTACTGATCTCCTGATCCTAGTGAAAAACTCCTGGTCTGAGCACTCAGGACTGTTCTTAGAAAGTAGGAGAGTTCTACACTGGTTTCCTAGAAAGGAGATTAACAAGGGCCTCCCAGATGCAAACAAGTGACTCAACCCAGGAACCTCCACACTGGCCAAGGCTTCAGGGATGGAACCATCAATGAAGAACAGGTTGGGAACATCCACTTCTATAGTCTCAGAGGATTGTTTAATACACAGGAACCTGGCTGGACTTAAGAGAAAACAGCCTGTGTGCCTTCCTTGCACAGAGCAAGCTCTCAGTATGAGCACAGCTTAAAATTGTTTTCCTCATATTGGGTATTACCTCTCTTTGAGATAGCTCATACTTCAAACCTTATTTTGGATAGTCATAAAACCAAGGAACAATAATAATCACCCATGCAATGCAATGCTTAGTGGACCTGTGCTAATCAAACTCCAAGGGCAGTGGCCCATGGGATTTAACAGATAGGACATTTCTACCTAGGATTTTAAGTGGTGCACATGCTGTTTGAGTTGTTCCCCTGCCCCTCCCATGTAGCTTTGCCTTTTCTTGATGAGAAGTATTTTCTAGTGCCAAAATTATTCATGGTCACATTTTAACATTTGTGATCAAAACAGATAGAGGATTCCCTGAACACTGGTTTCCAGCATGAAAGATCTCTCAGTTTTGCCCAAGATGTTCCAAACTCTGACCCAAAGCCAGACAGTTTCCATCAACTATGCTGGCAAAACTGGAGTTTATCCAACTACGTGGTGAGGAGCAAGCCATACCAGGCATGAAGCAAAATTATTTCATTCTCAGACCCATCTCTCCACTTTAACTATCAGAAACAAAAGTCCATCCTACTGGGAGCTGGTATAGAATTATATTTTAAAAGAATTAAGTGGTGAGGAACTGCTATGGACACAGGTAGAACACACCTATATAGGACACTCTAATAAAAGAGTATTTAGCCATAGAGCCTACGCTTCTGCAACAAACCCATCCTGAAACTGTGATAAAACACAGAGAAGAAACAAAGACTGCATTCTGAGAAAAGGCCCTACTGCTTTCTAGGATTCATAGAAAGGAGATTTAGGTGCCAGAGTCTCCTAACATCTCTTAGCCCTTTATGAGAAGCAAGTGAATTTCTGCAACTACTAGTTGTCCTTCCATTAGCCATCCTGGTGGATCAGTCACAAGGAAACATGAGTCCCAGAAGTAGAAAAGTTTTATGTTCCACTCTCCAACAGTTTTAAAGCCAGTTACAAGTTTCAAAGCCAGTTTACAGATAAAAATGTACAGTTAATTTTATCACACTTCTTGTCATAGAAGTGTAAGTGATTTAAAAATAAAAACTGGAAGCTGCAAGTGTTCTGTTTGGTCCAGTGGGAGGTGATGATAATCTGCACACGCTCATAATAGCACCTGGGCTCTTACATCATAAACTAAGCTTTGTGTGCTGTCCAGCTAAAAATCTGACAAAAGGATTAATTCAAACTGGAAGCAAATAACCTAATCTGACCAGAATTAACTCTAAAAGTGTGACTAAGATTTTTAATAAAGCTCTCAAATGTAATACTGTAATGATTAACATTCACTAAAACGTAGGATTTCTATTGTGGACACAAACACTACTTAATAAAATCAAGAACATCTCAATTCTGCATATTTTACTTCTATAATGACTTTGTCTAGGGCTTGAACCGATATAAAAAACTGAAAATGAACAGAAAAAAAATCAGCAGTCTG
The DNA here is from genome assembly GCA_013400135.1 of Rhinoptilus africanus. Lineage (NCBI taxonomy): Eukaryota > Metazoa > Chordata > Aves > Charadriiformes > Glareolidae > Rhinoptilus > Rhinoptilus africanus. The sequence goes on from VXBO01007155.1 coordinate 200,978, forward strand.
AAACTGTGAAAATATCAAGTCCAATTAAGAAAACAAGCATGGGTATTTCGAAGTGCTCTCTGCATAAACTATCATTCTAGGCAAATGAAATATCATGAAGGTCATTTTTTCATGCAGAAGCTCACTCCTACCAAACACAAGTCAATGTTTTACTGGCTACTGCAGCTGCAGAGTTGAAGGTATCATTTATGTCTTTATACAGTTAGGGCATGGTCAGCATCAATTCTGCAATGAAATACTGCTACAGATCATAAGCAAGTACCCATCATTCCATTCTGTGAACTGTTCGGAATAATCTGAGCCAAATTTTCTTCAATGAATACCATGCTATTGCTAAAGATAAATGCATTATTATCTGGCATTATTAAAGCATTGTTAATGCATTATTAAACTTGGGTTATTTCCTGAAGAAAAGGAACTGCTTCAGAGCTGCATTTCCACTGCCTGCTCTAACTGAATGCACATTACTTGTTTGTGGATAAACTTGTGTTCCTGCTCACTTTGTTGTCAGCAATTGACTGTTCTCTGTTCTTAGTAAGTGAGATATTGCTGTCACTTCCTTTACTGAGACAATTCCCACTTTATAATCAGATCTTCCTCCCACACTTCCCGATTATACTTCTCTCACCTATGTCCACACCAATTTCATAAGCAGTGAGTCTTTTACAGAGGCTTTCCAAAACCACCAATCTGCCTCTATTTCTTGCCCGCAACTCTTTGTCTGTCAAGCATGCAGCACATTTTAAATACATGTATACTGTTACTGGTCACATCTCTGCAACCAGTTTAGGTTTTGGACACATTTTTTGCAGTATGTTATATTTTCACTAAAATTATCTATAGCGTATGTTGTCCTTCCAAATACTAGTTTAAAAATACCAAAGTATTAGTTAGGCCTGGGACATAGAAGGCTGAAAGAAGTTCAGTGATGGCATTAATGTGAGTCATGAAGTTCCAGCAACCATACAGAAGACAAATGAATCAAGAGTATACACACAAAACTCAAGAGTATCTTTTGTTCCACACCAGACGTATCTGTGTTACTTTTCTGTCTCTACTTATACATCTGTCCTCAACACCACATTCATTCTCAATTTTACTTGGAGGACAGTGGGGTTCAAAGGGACCCAAGGAGATACAAATCAGACTGAGTAAGACTTTGCTTCCAAAATGTCTGGGAGACATTTCCAAAGGAAACAAAACCCCACTTGATGTGACAGGTGTTCTTAGAAATGCATTTTGCATTCTTGTTCTGGTCCCTCGTAACCTCTGTTTGCATCTGGCTGAGCCGAACAGCTGCTGCTTGGGAGAGGCTACGCTGCAGCTGGTACTTGCTGGCTGCTCCTCTTTGGCTTCCACTCACTACACATCTGAGGTGTCTCATTGCCTGACTCCTCTTCCGTCTTTGCCCAGCCTGCTGGCCTGGATGCTGCCCCTCTGAAGCACACACATAGCTCTCTGCTTCTTTACTTTTGTATTTGTGTGCACATGTTTTGATAATCCCAGGATTAAGGTAAGGCCATTTGTGCTTTACAGACCAACATACATTTTTAGACTTAATTTTAGATTCTTAAATTTATCTCTGGAGGTTTTTAGACTAAGGAAGAACAGCCCTGACATGCTACCAGCTGAGTATCCAGGAGACGACAGAGAATCCTTCTCCCCACCACCTCCCAGTCCCTTTGATAGTCAGCTCTCCCTGCTCCCCACTGACCAGAAATATTCCACACCAGGAAGGATGACAGTTCGAGAAAGATCAAAAAGAAAGCTTGCTTCACTGTTTTCATAGGGACACAAGGACTTTGAGCGGAGAAAATTCTCTCTGACATGGAGAAAATCCACAGCTTGGCCAGAAAATAGAGAATCCATAACAAAGAATGCAGCAGGCCAGACTTCATTTTCACTACTGATGCTTAGATGGAAACAGGAGATTTTCATAATGGTTTTTCAAATTTGAAAGTCAAATGCAGCCATAATCTGACAGAGGTTGGCTCACTGAGCTTCAGGGCATGCTGAAGCACAATCACACACATTGCTTTCTCAAATTTTCCAGGGAGGCAAAGGTTGGCTTCATAGAGAAGACAGGCTAAAGGGTGCTCTGAAAAAGACAGGCAATTTTATTGTAGATACTATGCCCTTACCCTAAGTTCTTTCAGCATATATTATTCTCAGCATCTGTATACAATATAGGACAAGACCTTAAAATCCTAGGATCCTGGAATAAAGTCATTTTCCCTCTCAATAGCTAAGGGCAGGTTCCCCAGGGAGAAAGGGGAGTTTGTAAAATCTTTCTAAAATCTGCTTGTTAGCTTGCAGCAGTTGCAAATCCACAGGACTCAAACATATAAATTAGCTACTGTGTCTTTAGGAGCACCAGGATGATGCGAGTCTAATCATTGCATTTTATCTGAATGGAAGACCAAATTATACATCCCAGCCCACGGAAATCCACAAAGTCAACAGCAGAAAACTTCATGTTCAGTACAATGCACTCATTGTCAAATATAACAAAATAGGAGAAAAGCATACGTTAGGACTGAATTTCTGGCTATGAAACATTCTCTGAAGCTGACTTCTTACAATGCAGTTTTTCCTGCAGGATGCAGATGGTGTCAAGAGTGCAGTGAGTTGTAACCTGCCTTGCTCATGTTCTCTGAATAAATTCAAACTATTGCTAGAACTGACTTGTGCAGCACAGCAAACTACTGCTACACAAGAATGTAAAAGCCAGGCACTGTAATCTTTTGCTGCCTGAAAGTAATATATCATCCCAAATACAATTAACACAACACAGGCTTATTACCAACAAAAGCAAAACACAACTTAGATATTTTTATTCCTAGCACATTGAGTGTTCACACAAAGAAAGAAAAAGATCCGATTTAAATTTGGCCTAGTCACTTTAGTGAAAATTTTTCTGCAGAATTTAAGAAATCCTTAAACACGCATTGCAGGTGTTGGCTTGTAGGACCAGAAATTCAGATCCATAATAATACATTTCCCTGAAGCTCTGTGATTTAAGTGCCACGGCACCAAAGCAGAAATTTACAACATGAAATTCTGGCCCTATTGAAGTTGGTAAAGGCTTTGCCACTGATTGCCATAGGGCCAGCATCACTCTCGCTCTAACAAATAATAACCAGAATCACCTTTTTAATATCTATTTTTTTATGCAATATACTGTAAGATATTGTATGTGTGCTGCATTAAATATAATTGGCATACTTTGATATCAGGACACGTTTGTGCTTTGAAACAAACAGAGAAAGTAGTGAGAGGGAATGCTAGTGGCCTTCTAAATTTCCTAAGTGAATCAAACTTTAAACCGTGCTTTCCTCAAGAACAATAACTACATTCTTACCCTAAAATAATGCCACTGTCCTTAATAAGCCTGCAGAGATGTCATCAAAGGGTCACTGTCAGAAGGTTCCAGAACAGGGACATCTACTGCATAACCACTGCAAGTTGCGTGAGGATTATGACCCTGATGACACAAGAGTGGTTCGATCTGGAGCAGCATTAACAGGCCAAAGTAAATTAGAATGGATTTATTTTCTTCAGTGATTTCACTTTATTACTTTTCAAATTAAGCTAGCTCTTCAAGTAATTCTAGACAGTCTCAAGGTCTGAATACTCCATGGCAAAACAGATGTGAGCTCTGAGAGCTGTTTCAGTGCCAGGCTTACAGGAGACCTGCAGTGGCAGCCTGACGTCTACCTCCATGCTGACAGAGCACCTTACACCAACTAACTTGGATTTTGCAGCTGCGCTCCACTGGGGTTTTAGAACAGATCAAGCAGACTGGATATCACAGACATTAAAGGGCAAAAATCAAAGGAGTTGATAGAGTAACAGACTCAATCCTGCCTCTCAGAACTGGGAAAAATGGAAGGAAGGTTCAGCGCCAACTGCAGACTCCAGTGTGCTTCATCAGAGCTCAAACTGCCATACACTTTTCACAGAAGCACGGCAACTTGTTCTCAGTACCCGCTGCACAGACCTTTCAGCTCTGAACATGCTCCCCAAACCAACCCAATGTAGACGCAGCCTGCAAAGATGTAGCTTCTGAGTGCTGGAGCATTTGGGGACAGCAGAGAGCCCAGGTGTGAATATATACTGCTGGGAAGACGTATCTTGTTACATTGCCAGGTATTCGTTTCTGCAGTGCTAAATGACTGATGAAAACAATGGCTTCCAAAAAGTTAAGCAATAAGAAAAAGTAAAATTAACAAGTTAACATTTCAAGAAATAAATCGTGATGTGCCCTGCCTGCGAGGGATGTTGGCTGCTGAGGCCTGGCAGAGCTAGGAGACAACACAGCCTCACAGTTACTGACAGCGTAACTGTCAGTTACACATTTCTTCATTAAAAATGACATTATAGATTCCCCTGGCAATAGTAAAAAAATTAATTCCTCTAGACTCCCAGAGTGAAATCCCAGCTTCTTGTACGGACACAGCTGATCCAAATGCAACTTTATTTTCCTCTCTTCTTTAAAAAAAGCAAAATCAAACTCCAACTGCAAATATGCAGACATGCAAGCCTTCTGTGGCAAGAAAAGAAAATAAAGTTGAAGAGACAATGAGAATTTTTTTCTTACAGGTACCAAGCATAATGAGAAGATGCCACAGCACATTTGAGCTTTGCTCCCTCACCTTGCACCTTCAGAAACCCTGGCTAAGTCCTACTATATGAGAGAGTCATGGACAGCCCTTGCAAATGCCATTTTCTAGAAAATCCAAAGAACTCAGGGCACAACACGCATAAAACACACCAAAAATGTGTTAAGTTTTGGCCCATGCACCCAGGAGAGACGATGGTTATGTGACACTGCACACAGAGCAGAAAGCATATGGAATGAGGATCACAGGGGCACCAGGTGGGAGGGATCTCTGGAGATCCATAGTCCTACCTCCCACTTGCAACAGGACCATCACCAACAGCAGAACAATCCACTCCCTGTGACTCTTAACTGGAGGATTCCTGTTCTTTTGTATATGGCTGTTAACAGCTTATTAAGTGCTTGGGAGTGTCTGCATGGCAAACAGCCAGAGGGCAAAACCTACCATCTCCAGGCCTTGCCTTCTAACTTGGACAAGCAAACAAGCAACAGGAGTGGACTATCCCATAGCACTGAGGAGGAAATCAGTCCTCTCTCTCAGCTCCTAATCATCACTGAAAATGGAATTGTAGTCCAAAGAAAATAAAGTCAGCAAGTCCTCAGAAGAAGGTAAAAGGGCACCTCCCAGGCTGGGGCCCTGCTGATAGCACCCCTTGGGCTGCACAGAGTCCTCCTTTCTGCACTCACAAGAATCCAAGCAAGTCATTTAAAAGTGTCTCAGGGCAGAGCTTGTCACTAGATCAGGTTTGCCCTGTTAAAATAATAAATGAGGTAATGCATAAAACTGCCTTCGATTTGAGGATGTTTAATTCATAAAACAAATACCAACAACTTTACTACAAAATAAACTTCATAGATGGTTTAAGAAAGTGCCTGCACTGCTCCTTGCAATAGAGCAGAGCCAAGCCATAGGGATTCTGTGGCACAAGACACCTTGTCCAAGGACAGCTCTGCAAGTTGAAATGAGAGCTCACAACTTCCAGATCATTAATCCAACAGCGTAAATAGAACCTATGTACCAGTGCATGCATTCAGGTGGACTACAGCACTGGCTGCAACTAAAGAACTACACAAACATTATTCTGCTTTTTGTTCTGAGTTTCTAGAAAAACTTTTAGAATCAATTCTTCACTCCCTTCTACTCATCCTCAGGATATGTGGAGCCTGGTGCCAGCTATGTTTGTGTTCCTAGCTGAAAGAACAGAGAACATGCCAAGCATTTAATAACAAAATTCCAGCCCTGTGACACAACCCAGTAATCCCCAAATTGGAAACTAACCTCATATTTCTATTCATCATAAAATCCTAATCCTAATAAGAGCACCTCTATTTGTATTTTGTCTGGACCTTTTCTAAAGGCGTGTATCTCACAAATTAAGAAAGTTACCATAGACCAGGTCGAACAGGGTTGTTACCTATGTACATATAGTATCTACAGATTGGTAGAATTATGACAACACAGAAACTGCTAAAACTAGTTATGCTTCTCTGTGTGCTTTTACACAGAACTTGTTATAGCCAGATGAGCTGTTGTAGTGGCAATTACTGGTTCCCCACCACCTTGGGACCCCTCTCAGGACGCTCCTGTGATGAGGAAACAAATGGAGAGTTGCAGGGTCCTAGGAAAACCACGGGCCATGATCTAAAATCACAACTGCAAAATAGCAAGGAAGGAGGCTTAGCAAGCCAAGAACACAGGTTCAGGCCTGGGACAAATAGCCATTACAGACATGTCCAGGGACTCATCAAGATCTCTGCAAAAGGGAGGGAATAAACTCTCCCAACCCCGAGTTAGTGTTTCAGCCACTCTTTGCCTTGATCATTTCTACCACCAGATCCCAAGCAGCTTCTCAATATTGCAGCTGTCCTGGCTTCAACATTGCTCAGGCTTGCAGTACAGAAAAAGCCATCAAACACCTGGAATTCCATTTGAAAACAGTTTTTACTATCACTAACTGCACTGCAGATGTGAAGATGTGCCTGCGAAAGCTGTAGCACCCAACACAGAGAGCAGAATTGCCCATCTGTCTCAACTTACAAGTCACAAAGCAGCAGAAAAATTGTGACAGTGCACAGAGTCCTGTACAGCTCCAATATGTAACATATAAAGCTTCAAATGCAAGTGGTTTAGGGGAAGATAGAAATAGTATTATGTTAAGCTGGCAAAAATAATTTGTGCACAGGGTACATATAGGCCTATACCCAGAAGCACAAAAGGTTTATACACCTATTAAATAAATATCCAGTTAACTACTCCGATTACTGGACCGCTACCATGCACACGTGGTTAACCACAGGGTTCATGCAATTTTGTGGTGTCTTGCCCTGGCACTACAATGTTTTATGCAAAGCTCTCTTTCCATTCCTGACTGTGATGGGTATATTTTGCAAAGACCACGATCTGGCCATATTATTGTAAAGGATATACAGAAGCATCACTCAGTAGTAGAAAGAGTCTTATGGATATACACAAAAGGACAGAACTGAACAACTACTACACTTACTCTGCGAAATGACACAACGTAGAATGTATCTTCCCTTCTGCGAATAGCTTCAAAAAAATCTTGATAACTCCTTGGAGAGGCGTAATACACTTGCAGCTCATTCCCTGAGTTCCTGCTGAAATAAAGAAAGGGAGAAGGTAATTATTTTAGTCAAGAAATTTTTCACTTCAGTGAGACAATGACTTTAAAGACCTGCTTTGCAAAAGAACATCAATTGAGAGAAGCATGAGGAACATTAAGCACAGGTGAAGACAGTGAAACTACTGGGTATTTTTTGAAAGTTCAAAGTGCTTTAAAGGTCTTGCTGCAGGAAACTTTTCCAGGCTTGATTTTATTCATGCTTTTGAGGCTGGCAAAAACCCTCTTGCTAGCTTAACAGGAAAAAAAAGTTTCAAGTCAACTTAAAAGTGTCTGAAAAATTGCGATGACTTCTGAAGATAGATTTTAGCAAATTTTAGAATGAAATAAATTTTAATATTTTTTAATTTTTTTTTGCTAAGGATCCAATCACTCAAACTGAAAAGTGCAAAGTTAACCATAAATAGAGCTCTTTTCATTTACTGTCAAGTGAAGTGACAACTCCACATTCTCTCTCACACCCTTTTTTTTTTTTTTAGTCTCTTTGGTCAACTCAAATATTTGCTCTTGATTTTCACTTTAGTGGAGCAAAAATAAGATATTCACATAATTCTGGCTTATCTTTTCCACAGTTCTCATCTCACATGTATCAGATGTGAAGAAAAGACACTCTAAACTACTCTAAGGAAAAAAACTGGCAAGTCCTACGTCATGGTACTTATCCACTGTTTATCTGGGAAAGGTGAGAAATTCCTAGCACATATTGCTATCATGTATACTTCCCTAATCCTGTTCAAAAATAACATATTTAATCAAATTGGAAAGCTGTACTTACACAAACCATTAGCTGGACCTTCAACCAGTCATTTTAGTTATTTCCCAATTTAATAGCATACTGTCTGTTTGCAGTATTTGTGGACAAAACACTGACCAGGCTATCCCTCCCAGGCTGTCTTCTCCTGACCCAGATTTTAAACTATGGTGGCTATTTAGATTATTTTGATATGTTTCTAAAATACACATAACTATGCACCCAAAACAAGGCACAAATCTATCAAGTGATTTTTTTGAGCAGCAGTAATAGTAGACTGTTATTATCCTCTTCTACTGATAATATAGTCCTGTTGCAATCAAAGGACTGCAGCTGCCAAGCCAGTTGCCCTTTAACAGGACCGGGGGTATAAGTCCTGGGGGATCAAGAGGAGGCAGCTCTATCTTATATATTCTCTTTAGCAAAACTATGCAAGTGAAGAATCAGATCACAGCCTTCAAACAGGAAAACAAAGACTGGAGCTAATCTGAGCTTGTTTACTCATGCATAATAATACGTAGGCACACCAAACCACCCCTGAGATTCAGCACTGAAGTTTTACCGTGATAAAAGGCATCACACCCACACACTGCTCAGTAAAACACATCCTGAAAAATGAAATGGGTCCCACAGATCTGTTTGCTCACCCACACTCCAGAAGACGCAGCTAGACCTAAAAACCAGTCTGTTATCACTCTAAATCCAGACATGGGAGAAAATTGTACCAAAGCACTTGGAAACTACCAGGCCTTTACAAAGCTCTCCTAGTCCATGGAATAACTCTAACACTGGTCCCAGATTCCAAGTGATACCAGTAGATTACCAGCATTACACCATACCTACCCTTTGAGCACCTAAGGGTAACCACAATAGACTGCTCCATGAAAGGAAGGGAGGAACTTAAGATCCGAGAAAGCAATTGCAAAGCTACCAGTTGTTTTAGTAATACCCTACCATATTACAAGAAAGCATCATATTAAATTGGGTATCCAAACCAGTGGTGCTGAGTCTGGCCATTTATTGGGAGATAAATGAGTCTTTTTTGTTCTAAAAGTTCAAAGGACACTCTGTTATGCATCACAGAGCACTAGGATGTTGCACATATGCTTGTTTTAAGAAGAAATGAGTTTGCAGACACAGTGCTTTATGCACCTCGAACCACAAATTTAATAGTGCAATATTTAGAAACAGGAAAATAATTGGAGAGTACCAGTTTGGTATCTGGAGCCCTAAAAACACACTTGCAGAAACGCTCATCAAAATTACCTCTGAAGAAAGCTAAATAGACTATAGATAGCTAAGAGGTTTTAATGGTTTTCTTGAAATCATCTTAATTTTTATCTTCCTCCTCTGCTTTGACTTCACTGCACTATTTTTCAATTCATCAATTTTCTTTTGAAATCCAGGATCAACATGACAATGTTGGTATCCTCAGTGCTACAAAGATAAATCTAGATCCTACTAATGTCCTCGTGTTCATGGATTCAGGTCACCAACAAGGATGTTCTAGAAGGTAAAAAGTCACTCAATTTTCAGTCACAGCACTGGTATTAAAAATTAAACGTCTTGAATGTATACTCCACAGGGGTAGCATCAATGACGAAACTGAATAAACCGCACCTTTCTTGTCTGTGCAATTGATGAGGCACAAGTGCTGCAGGAAGGACCTGGGGTGCTGGCAGGCAAGCTGAGGGCAACTGCATACTAGGCTACATTACGGTCAGGGTCTGGAGCACAGGATGCACAAGGAGAGACAGGAGGCAGAGGGAATCAGGCTTGTCCAGCCTGGAGAAGAGGAGGCTGAGGGGGCTCTAAGTGCAATACTCATCTTCCTAATGGAGACGGAGACAGTCTTTTCGAACATAGACACAGTAAATCTGAAGTTAAATCTCCTTTGAGTAGGAGGTTGGACTAGAGATCTCCAGAGAACCTTTACAACCTTAACTACCCTGTGATTCTTTGTGGAATCTATGTGTGAATCTATGTGGATGCTCTGTGATGGAGCATCTAATAGCTGATATCTCTGGGAAGAACGGGAAGTCTGTTCTATGTTCTTAGCAGTTCCAGGACAGTCACAGCATGCAGCTGCCATGACTCACTGTTCCTGTTCATTTAAACATCATTCATCTCTGCAATAAAAAAAAAAAATCACTTCCTTCTGAGCACAGTTGATTATTCCATGCAGAGCTGCATGATGCTGCAGACTGTTTCTAATAATCCAGATGGTTTTTTTAAAGAGTAATGCAAGCATGTATATTAATGTGCCTTATGCCATGAAGCTTGTTTGGCCAGTGATACGGTAGCTGGTGATACAGTAGCCTTGAACAGCACAAAACACTGGGGTGGAAAGCCCCTCAGGTCTTACTGATACCAAGTTAAAAAGAACATATGGTTCCCTCCTCACTGGAATAATGTAGCTAAGTTTGAAATGCTTTGTAAGTGGATGGGTTAGACATCTGCTAGGTTTAGTTGGATAAAAGGAAGTCTTGGGACATAGAGTAGAATAGATAGGGAGAGATGCTAGAATAAGCTAGTTTTGTGAGAAGCAAAGTTGCAAACTAAGCCAAAAGCCAAACTGAGTATGCGTGAAGACTGAGTTAAACCAGCAGACAGGGTGAGGAAGACTATAGACAACCACCAGAGGACCCTGGAAGACCACCAGTGGACATGGATGTGCATGTGTCAAGTACATTCGCATATATTAATGAGTTCTGGTGACAATATGAATATGTTAATCATTTCTGTCAAATGTAATGAATATATATTCAGTCGCCGAGGAGACCAGCTCCAGTGCAGATAAGGCCTCACTGGGGAAGGGGATCGCGGCGGACAAGGACGGCAAAGGATTCTTTTGAGGGCTTTCGTAGCTGGGAAAAGCGGCTAGGTCATGCTCATCCCGGAACTGGCAGCTCGGGGGCAGACTGCTGAGGCGGCAGGGGCACAGACAGCATCAGGCGGCAGTTCTAAACGGGCTGCCCCAGAGCGCAGCGGCTGCGCACCCGGCATGTGGGCAGCCGGTGGGCGTCACCCAGGGCGCAACTGCGGCGAGAGCGGGCGAACAGGGCACAGCACTTCCAACAGTAAGTTACTGAAAAACTCTCGACCCATCCAGGACATCATGGTCAGAACTCGTCAGAAGGCCATGGCATCCCTGAGCTCTGCACCCAGCAGCTCTGAGGTGGGCACCCAGACAGAGCTTACGTGGCAACACGCTGCCACCCAGGCGTCAGGCTGCAGGGTGTGCCCTGCTCTTGCACTTGAATGGTGACGGTGAGCAGGGCTGTGGGAGGTGTGCCCAGGTAGAGGAACTCCTTCACCTCGTGATGGAGCTCTGCGAGGAGGTGAGCCGTTTGAGAAGTGTAAAGGAGTGTGAACAGGAGATAGATAGCTGGAGTTGCACTCTGTCTTCCTTGAAAGAAGCACCTCAGGCAGACAGAGCTCAGCATACAGAGAACCCCCCACCCTCTGGCAGTGTGGCTGAATGTGGCGATCCAGAGGACAGGGGCCAGTGGCAACAAGTCCTCGCCCGGCGTGGCAGGCGTGCCTCCCAGGGAACCCCCACACCATCCTGAGTGCCCTTGCAGAACAGATACAGTGTTCTGCAAAGGGAACAGGAGGATGATAAGAACTGCAGCCTGGTGAACTTGGAGTTGCCGCCGAAGCCACCTCGTATACACCTCGTATAACGACATCCTCAGTTATGAAAGAAAGACGGGTCCTTGTAGTAGGGGACTGGATTCTAAAGGGAGTGGAACGTCCCGTATGTAGATGAGACCCAATCTGTAGGGAAGTCT
>VXBO01007157.1:0-10088 GCA_013400135.1 Rhinoptilus africanus
AAAAGCTTCTACAAACATTTTGTTTTTAATCAGATGCCTAAATATAACTCATTTGATTGGCACCATGACTGTCAAACAGTTCTCTAATACTACTTAACTACTTGATGAACACTGAACTAAATTTTAAATGTGTGTTCATCCACTCTTACTTTTAAATGGAACTAAAAGGAAATTAAAAAGTGCAAACTTCAAATAAAAGCACCAGAAAGCTTTAACATTGTTATAATCACTATTTTCTTCTGAAGAAGAATATGGTTTAAGAAAAAATACGCAAAAAACCAGCTCCATGCCAGTATTACATTTCTTGCTCTTGCTTACACTACTAATGACTCACTGATTTGGCCTACTACTATTTAGGTATAGATTGACAATAACAAAAGAAAAATGTTCATACAGGTTTTTTGGTTTTGAAAGTTTAATTGTATCAAAATGCCAAAAAAGTATGAAACAATGGAGAGGTCAAAGACACACAACACATCTCGGATGTTGCTTGGTCAAACACTGCCTTAGAGTTCATTCCAGAAAAAATTTGTGTAAAAATCTTGCAAGCTATGCAAAAGTGCTCTGAAATCTACTATCTTTCCTTCCAAATTTCTAAACTGTTACTGTAAACACTTTTGGAATGATGCACTGGAAACTATTTCCCTAGTAAGTGTGGCAGAGCATTACTATATGCACGTGCTTGTTTGCTTTTAAATCAAGACAGACATGGTTTCAGCCATCACAAAACTTTCAATGTAGGTTTTCACTCAACTGGAGGGGGAAAAGGAGATGTAAATATTTATGCTTTTAAGTGTAACTTAGAATTCTTACAGTCTTTTCTCTTTCATGATGTCAAAAGATGCTGCCATGTTCATTAACGTTGGTAAGCAGTGCAGGTGATGGCTGTGAGAATGAGGAAGAATTGTGTTTGCCTAAAAAACAATGAAAGACCTGTTAGAATAACTTAGTGCAACATTTACAGGCTTCTCTTTAGGACCAACATTTGAAGAATTCACCACTTTTCACAAAAACACGAGAACAAAACTACTTGTGCATAATGTCAGAGTAGTAATTACACATACCATTTTGAATATTTGGTCTGCCTAATCAATCTGAAATACAGTTGGAAGTAACTGAAGACATTTTTAGATTTCAGAGCCTTCTAATCTGTTTGATTTAGTGGGTTTTTTTAAGTGGTAGCATGCAAAAACATGCAAAGCATCAGCTATCCCTATTGTCATGTATAGAAGTACTAAAAAAATCTGAAATCAGAAATACCATTTAAGCTGATGATTTCTATTAAAAACTTTGCATACAAAAAACCCTGATTAATTAACGTAACTTCTTAGGTTACTAGACATTTAATTGCTTTAATTTTGGGACACATGGGTAATTCTGCAAATATTTTTGGAAAATAAATAATGAAGATAAAGAAACTACTTCAATCTCTTAAAACTATGTAAAAGTACAAATATATGTTCAGTACTTTGATAAACAGTCATCTCTGAGAACTAATGAATCACCTCTTCAGAAAACCAAAAAAAATACCTATGCTTTGCATTATACTCAACTATCAGTAACAGCCACTCCCATTCAGAAGTATTCCGGAAAACAGAAAAATAGCATATGTTATCACAGACTCTTCTTTTTAAATTACATGTATGACTGAATAGTCAAGAAATTACATGAATTATTTAAAGAAAAATCCCTGAAGAGACCAAAGAACAGATTTGTTGTGGTTGTGACCCATGCTGATAACCTGAGGTGTTGTAAATCACTGTAGTAACGAGCAATCATATCTGAAGATTGTGCTGTTGTTTTTTGGAGCACTAAGTACTAATGAAATGAGCTTATAGTCTGAAGATGCAGCCTATGTCTGATAACTCATATTCAAATTTTTGTAAGACAAAGTTGACAAAGTTGTATTTTGCAATCTTACCATCTCTTATAAAGTAGTTTATTTGGAAAAAAGATTAATAAAACCCAAAAGAAACTGATCAAAAAGTGCTCTGCTGCGTGTGCTATTCTTGTCACCAAGAGAGGAAGTGAAAAATTAAATAACTATTTTGCACAAAAGTTAAATCGTATCACTTCACATATGACTACCTCCTTGGAAGGCTGAAAGGTAGCACTGGAGGGAATAGGAAAACTCTATGAATATGAAAGTATGAATATGAAATACGAAAAATCATCTCCATACCAAAAATAATTTAGGTTAAGAGAGAGGTGCTACTGTAAAAGATATGTTAGGTAGAGGGACACAAAATGAAGCATGGTCCCTTCAGCTTCTCCATAGCAGCTGTGCTGAAGGAGAACTCCACCAAGTGGGAGCTGCCCGAAGGAATAATACCAAGTGCCGCAGTCACATCAAGCTGAACTTGAAAAAAGTTTCACCTACCTAGCCTGTGAGGCAGAAAGCTAACGACGCTGCCAGAGGGCTACTATCGTTTTTAGAAAAGCAAAAATCAGCAATGGTCCCTTCCCAAACACAGTAGCTGGTAGGTGAGTTTTCAGGCCTCCAGCTTAAAAATATAACTGGCTGCTACTGAGGCAAGGAAGCATACCGATGAGAGTTTGCAAGCTGAGGATTATCCTTGGAGCAGAACCCCTAGCACTTTCAATACTTTCCAAACGGTCTTCCTATTGATTCATAGCGTTCTTAATATATGAAGGACCAAAATGATGTAATATACATTAACCCACTATTCTGATGAAAAGTAGATGTTCCAGGTTTGTAACACAAATTCAAAGCGATAATAGAAAATGTCTATTTACAGTTAGTTACTAATACTACTTATCCTCAGCAAAAAACTTCTACTTACCATGTGCAAAAGTTCTCCTAAAAGAATAGTTGCTCTAACAGATACATGGTCATCACTACTTGTGATCACTTCAACCAGACCCTTCAAAAAGTTAAAAAATTATTACAACATTTAATGTAAAAAATCCTATTTTAATGTTTATAGAAAAAAAGGTAGCAAGCATCTATTCAAACTTAAAGTCATTAGTTACCTCTAGAAGTCCATTAGTAATAAAAGCTGAAAGCACTAAAGCCAAATAATTATCCATGAGATCAGGCCTATGGAGCAAAAAAGTATGAGAAGAGTTTAGAAAGTTCATTTTTTTACTGTGTCTGCAAGAAAACAACAAATATTTTGTCAGCAACACCGTAAAACAAAAACAAGGGTTTAGTTCATAAAATGCTCACCTTGACCTGGCTCGGTGGGGTAATATAGTTTTAGCTTCAGCAGCTACAAAGCCATCAGAAAGTCTCCAGCAGTCCTGAAGCCTGCTCGGATCTAGAAAAAGAAAGCATGGACAATGATAATTACAGCATTGGATTTCACAGTGTTGTTTTAATGGCTGTCATTAGACAAATAATAGTTCTTGCCAATCTGTTATTTCAGTTTTTAAATTACAGAATACTTTGTCAGAAGAGATCTCTAACAAGCCACCTAATCCACACTCCTGAACAAAGCAAGGCTAACTCCAAAGCTAGGACAAAGATTTTATCTAAGTATCGACCAAAATAATGACATTTCCAATTCATAAACACACTGTTCAACAGAAAATATCATAATACCTAAAACTTAAAAATGTACATCCATATGTTGCAAAGTAGCAAGTTTGCAACAAAGAATGATTTATTCACTTATATATGCAGAACAAGGATTAAGCTTGTATAATTAACTGCATGACAAAATGTTTATAGCCAGAATTTGGAGAATTGCTGGAACATGAAAATTGCTCTAACTCGCTCCTTTTGGGCTCATACTTTTTCTCTATGAGACAAAGCAGAGGATACTCTTGGGTTTAAAATTGAGTGATTCTAAAGATAAAAGACAAACTCCACCAAACGTAAAAGTTAAAGCCTGATAAAGGTCAGCGCAGACAGCTAGCAGATACACAATATTTGGAAAATATTCCTTTTAGTACCTCTTCTGTAGTGTTCACTAGCACTTCTACATTACTAATGTCTATACTTCAAAGAAGTCTAATTTGCAGTAAAGTATTTACAGTCTTTTTTTATAGCATTTCTGTAAATGCTCTATTATGCTCCACTGCTGATCTTTTATCAAACTCACACCACTTAACAGTTGATAAATAATTTTATCCAGAACCTCAGAGCACCCAATGAATTCAGTAATGAGACAGTTAACATTGACATAACTTACAACAGAGAAGAGACAGTGAAGGGCTCAAATTTGTAGAAGAGCTTAATAGACAGAATTCTTATGTGAACTGGTTCTAAATACTTACCTACACTGAGAAGTGCCTCAATAAATTCTTCTGCAATAACAGGGAGAGGAAGACGAAATATATCATAGAGCACTTCAAGCAGACCTCGCTAGCAAAAACACACCAAAGCAAAATTAAAAAAAAAACATAAAAGGAATTTTATAGATTCACAAAAATTGTCTTTTGTTCACTATTGAGGTTGAGATTTCTAGAGAGAGCTAAAATTGGTGTTATTTGTTTCAGTGTTTCTTTTTTTGATAGCATGCTTATTTGCATAAACTGAAATAATTCGGAAAAGAGAAGGGAAGGGGCTTATTTACTTTAGAACTGTACCTCATTGTAACTATGAATCCTACAGAAGCTCAGGCTACTAGGATTACAGATTTTTAGAATAGGTACTGCTGCCACCATCAACTGCTTGGTTTAATAGGTAGTCGGGAAGAAACCTTCTTATTTATCTCCGATTCAACTCTTCATTATTATGCTTTAAACTGGTAACTACATCTTACTGTGAAGTTGTTTTGACTTGTGACCAGAGTGAAAATTAATGTATTTTTCTCTCTTTCACTCCCTCATCTCAAACATAGAGGGTGTGCTTCCATTCTCACAGGAATTTTATAATGGCATTATAGGCTTGAACTTGGGGGTCAAATAAACTTGAGGATAGTGATCTCGGAACTGGAGTCTGTGTTTAAATCACTAAATTGTTAAAGTGTTAAGAATATGTTAATTAAAATACCCAATATTATTCTTAAATCAGTAGTATATATTTACCACCTACCCGTATTTCCATATTAGGTATACAAAGTACGCCAATAAGAGACTGAATCCCAGAATTTCCAGGTTTGCACAGGCTGATAATACCTAGAAAACATTAAACACATAATATTTCCTCACCAAGCGAAAAAGCATTAGACATTGTTAAATTTGATTTCCAGTTTGAGTACAAGCACAGATGACAAAAATTACTAAACATTTTCACCTTTATGTCATCTTTTATACATACTTTATCTTTTATGACATTTTATAGTGTCATCTAATTTCCAATCAATAATATTTAACAAAACTTTCTAATGACAAAACTGATTCCTCATCAAAAACTATAGCTACTTTTGCTCCTTCTACTGTGAAAAGTATTTTCAAATTATCTGCAAAAACAACATTAACATGCAAGAACTGCCAGAAAGACAAAATTCTCATTAAAGAATGAATCGTAAACCTGAAAGATCTGCATCATATTGGTGATAAGTTTCCCCATCAAAAGCTGTAACTTAACCTTACAAATTATTCAGTTCCTTTTAGTATCAGCTAAATTCTAAACAGCAAGTTTAAACGTACTTGGAATAACATTCTCTGTGCACTGCTTTAAACCATCTTTTTCTAAATAAATGGTGTTCAATCTCCAGAAGTTTCAATACAGCATATGCGATTTCACATAAAATCTCAGAGCCTCCCTTACAATTTGGTCCTTTTACACTGTATTTTTATTCATTCAATGTTTCAACATTAATAGGGAAAATCTTCAAACTGTTTCTAATTGTTACAGAACACCACCTAAAGTTTACACTGATTTTTCAGCCGCAATTTATAATCAGTCTTTTCATTAAAAATGTAGCTGCAAACCTTGCTTGTTTCCTTGACCACTTCTCTTTGTACTTTACAGTATAAAGTAAAACTAACAGAAACATTATATCACGAAAACAAACAAGAAAAAGGATACGTTTGTACACTTTTTGTCTTACATATCATAAATAAACCCAATTCATTATTCTTTAAAAAATAACAGAAGATGAAAAATATCACCTACTCATCTATTTATTTTCACTAATACAAATGCAACTTGAATGATGTGCTTTACACAAACTTGAAGAAAGTCCTCAATTACAAAACTTCTGTCACAAAAACTTATGACACATACATGTCACACTAAGGGCTACAGACACACTAAGGGCTACAGACACACTAAGGGCTACAGACACACTAAGGGCTACAGACACACTAAGGGCGTTTATGTAAGTTCCACAGTGCACCTCAGTGACCTTTTCAAACAGTGTATAGTGAGCACATCCTACCGGTCGTATCAACTGATTTAGTTTATTTGCAAGACACTGTCTTAACTAAAAGAATAAGCAGTCCCTGAGGCAGTAACTTCATGTTAGATAATGTAATACCGCAGAGAAAGGATTTAGAAAAATGCAAAAGCCCTGTTATGTCGATTTGGGAATGTCTTCTACATGAAAAATCCCAAACTACATCCATGTGCAATTTCTCTTCAGATATTGCACCTGGTAAAAGCAGGTGCTAATCACGGAATCACGGAATTTCAGAGTTGGAAGGGACCTCTGGAGATCACTTAGTCCAACTCCCCTGCCAAAGCAGGATTGCCCAGAGCACATCACTCAGGGCTGCATCCAGATGGGTCTTGAAAGTCTCCAGAGAAGGGGACTCCACAACCTCCCTGGGCAGCCTGTGCCAGTGCTCTGTCACCCTCACCGTAAAGAAGTTCTTTCTCATATTTGATCAGAACTTCCTGTGTTCCAGCTTGTGCCCATTACCCCTCATCCTGTTACTGGGAACCACTGAGAAGACCCTGGCTCCATCCTCCTTCAACCCACCCTTTAGATACTTGTATGCCATAATAAGGTCTCCCCTCAGCCTTCTCTTCTCCAGGCTAAAGAGTCTCAGCTCTCTCAGCCTTTCCCCATAGGGGAGATGCTCCAATCCCTCAGTCATCTTTGTTGCCCTGTGCTGGACTCTCTCCAGTAGTTCCCTGTCTCTCTTAAACCGAGGAGCCCAGAACTGGACACAGTATTCCAGCTGTGGCCTCACCAGCGCAGAGTAGAGGGGAGAATGACCTCCCTTGACCTGCTGGCCACACTCTTCCCTACGCAGACCAGGATTCCATTGGCCTTCTTGGTGACAAGGGCACATTGCTGGCTCATGGATAATTTACTGTCTATGAAGACACCCAGATCCTTTTCTTCAGAACTGCTTTCCAGCAGGTCCACCCCTAACCTATATTGGCTATTCTGTTGCTATCTCTTCACAAAAAGATTTCTTATTTACAGTGACAGAACCATCTCAAAGGCAAATTCAACATCCTCTCACCTATCAAACGTCAAGAAATACCATCAAGGTACAACTTACAACATATTCTTTATGGGGCAGAAAAAAAGCTGTGTCTTGTTAGTAGAGTTAATGAAAAAAAAGCAACCATGTATGTGTTCTCCAATTTTACAATATTAAAACACATCATAGTAGCATTGCAAGAAGGTATTGATACAAATTAAGACACAAATAAGACAGATTCTGTGTTCAAACCAACCACTCCCTTATACTGGAAAGTAAAAGTCCCCTCCCAATCATTCAGCTTCAAACAAACAAAAAAAATCTTACCTGCCCATGATCGAAATGCTGCCACTATTCCCATTTTACTAGCAAGAAACCGTGCTTCTCTGTCCTCCCTGGCATTAGAACAGCAAGTGTCAGAACACAGTTCATTACTATAAAACAAACAGTGTTGCTAACATAGCAAGTAAAAAGTAGTTAACTGAGATTGCAGATAAGGGAGAAAATCAGGAGTAAGAGAAATCTTTCACATATGCATGCATGTGTGTATATGCATTTGTGCAATGCATATACACACACCACACATATTAGAATTTTAAAGTATTTTTACTTTTATTTTTTCGGGGGAGTTTCCATGGTAACATTATGTAAACACCTCTATGTGGTCAGATGTATCCCTCTGCTTCTCCACTAACAGTGAGTCTAGAGTAGGGACCTAAAGATTTGGACCTTATTCAGCTACCCAGACCTAAGCATCTAATACCATTTGCTAGTAAAAAAAAAAAAAAGTAAGTTGGAAGCAGTCTCAGGAGGTCTCCAGCCCAAAATCGTATATAAAGAAGTTGTCAGCTATGAGACTAGACTAGGATATACTCAAGGCTTTATCCAGTTGTGTCCTGGAAACTCAAGGATGAAGGCTACAGCACTTCTCTGGACAGCCTGTTTGGGCCCACACTTGTCTGTCCTCACAGGAAATCCACCACCCCCAGCCCTTATATCAAGTTGAAACTTCTCTTGTTTCAATGTCGCTCTGTTGCTTCTTGTTCTCTCACCTTTCACCATCATGTAGGGTCCTGACTACATCTTATTGATGAAATTTTCATAGGTATTCAAAAACCTGCTATTCGGGGGAGGGCATCCCCCAACCTTCTCTTCTCCTGGCTAAACAAATCCTCTAAAATCTGAACGGCTTAACAGTATTCTAGGAAGTTGCGTTCTAACCTACTATATTGAAGTTCAAGTAGTTCAGTATGGGGTTATTGCTTTTATTTTCACTTTGGAAAGAAGAATAGCTTAATCCCAATAACACGAACATAACTGGTAGCAAAAGTAGCAGCACTAACACTTACTTGAGTTGTCCTTCTGCTGTGTCTGGATTATGCCTGTAGTGAAAATCTGTGTAAGGAGCTAAAATTCGCTGAACAAAAGAAAGACATGCATTACTTTCACATGAGAATACAGTCAAATGGGCCTTGCCCTTTCCTCAGTCCCACTCCAATCTGTCATTTTATTCCTGCTTTATAAATCATTATGCTCTTAGCACAAATTGTTATATTCCAAAAAACTTTCACTAACACAGAGGGTTAAATTAAACATTTTCATAAGTAATACAATGTTTTATTTCTGCCACTGAACAAGTAAAACAACCCACCTCTAATTCTACATCTGCTCGCACGTACTGTCGGGTCTTTGGATGATTAATGAGGTGCAAAACTGTAGTTATCAAAGCCTCATTTATTCGGCTTAGCTGACAATCAATCACATTTTTCAAGATGGTACTTAAACCACCCCGAAGAGCCACCACCTCGGGATTCTGAAGTGCTAAATAAAGAAAAACACGTCACTTCGGCCACTGATAGGAAAGAAACATTTCACAGCTTCCAGTATGACAAACTTGTCATCTCTTTAGAACATGTATCTTTTTTTTCCTGAACACTGCTGAGGCACATGTAAAGCTTTTAATGCAACTGACTGGCAGTAGCAATGACTTGAGATTTTGGATTAATTTATCATGAACAAAAATACTGGTCAGTCCAGCACCATTGTGCAGCAACTTTACAACTTATTTCCAACAAAGTTTCCATACAGTGGTTTCTGTACTTCCCTGCAAAAAAGGTTTTCTGCTTCACTGGATTGACATGGATAAAATGTTTATGTTAGAATATCAAAGAGTAGCAGACTGTTTATTTCTTTAAAACAGAAGTTTGTATCTTGAAAACGTTGCTGTAGTTATTTCTCACTGATTAATTTTAAAAAAAAACACCTTTAAAAAATCAGCACCCACACACAAGTATAGGGAGTTAATATAAACCACTGTCCAGCTAGCCTTTACATGGATACAAACACTGACTTCCAGAAGCCACCTAACCACAGTACCCACTGTAAAAATTTTTTAAAGGAAGATGCTTTGTTGTTCTCTGAACTCACGTACAGTTGTCAGCATCTCATGTATGGAATTCTCCCTACTTCAAATCACTATTTTTAGAAACGTCAACTGCACCAGGGAAACGTTCTTAAGGAATATGAAAAATTGGCAAGTCTTAAAGGAAAGAACAGCACTTGAAATCTTCAGGTACTTAACTTTTTAATTAGATTTTGATTTTAAGTGAAAGTGATTTTGTTTTATATCAAACTAATAACTAAAATCCATGAAACTGGCACTGAGCACATGTAACATCTAATTTATTACAAAACAAATACCCTTAATTATTTGAATAAAATGTATTTAATACGAACTCACAGGAAAGAATCTTAGAAAACTGATGACAGCCATGTCAAAATTTTTCTTAATTAGCTTT
>VXBO01007159.1:0-19053 GCA_013400135.1 Rhinoptilus africanus
TTCTATGATTCTATGAATTTCACACTTTGGACAAAGTCCCAAACAGTCGTTTCAGCATTGTGCGGTCTTTCACTGATGGAGTTAGAAGAGTGTGGGCTCACACTTCTCCAGGATGCTTTTGTTGAGCTATTCAAAAACATGCAAATGTAAATCAGCATGCAACTGTTAAACTAATACTGCCATCACTAATCATACCATTTCACAATTAAGTAGGGCTCCTATCACAGGTAGCAGTGCTCAGCATTTACACACTTTCAACAGTGCTCTTGCTTGCCTCTCACCTTTTAGCTCATAGCATTTTCACTTGGTATTTATGTCACCTTCCAAGCACCTTGCAAACCCTTAATGATTTTAAAATAAATAAGTAGGACCAGCGTAATACAACAAAGACAAAGTCAAGGTGACTGTTTTGTCCAGGCCTGCAGGTAACAAATGAATGCACATTTATATGTCAACATATAGTCAAACTGAAGACTCAAAAAGCACTTCAAGATCTAAGACAGCATAGAGGGAACACAGCGGATTCATCAGCAGCCACTGTTAAATTTAAGAGCACATTTACCCTGGATCCCCTGTTTCAAAATACTCACTAATCACCTAGAAGTCTGTCCTCCTCTGAACCTTCATCAGACTGTTGTGCTGTCCCACTCATGCTGGTCTTTTATTCACTTCAAGAGTTACCACGGTAAATAGGTATCTTGTTTTAGTCACTCTCTTCAGGCCTTCTGTTATTACCTATGGTCTCAACCATCAAGAGAGTCTGATAAGTTTCTCATGCACACCTACTCATTGACTGCCTGTTCCCAGTGAGTATCTTTAAGACAGGCAGCCTCTTGAGCTCACATAATAGGGAAGATTACATTAAAAGTATAAACCGAGTCACACTATTTCATACAAAACACATCCGCAGGGACAGCGCAGAATTTTAGAAAAATTATTAGGGAGTAAAGAAAACATAGGTACTTAAAGACAGAAATTAGAAAAAAAAATCTAAAAAGTCACTTCAACTGGAAGAATAACATAAAGAAATCTTCAACTTGAATGGACTATGGCAAACAGCATTTCTGGGTTACACGTTGTGTTCCTTCTCCAGGTATCAAAGAGGAGATAGTAGAGCATGTAAGGAATAGAAACAGATCTGAAACTTGAGCCAAAGTGGGGCTGGGAGAATACACCAATGAGTTGTTACAATATACTGGTCTAGTTCATACTCTCTTTCCAAGGCATCCAGCATTAATCTGTATTGGAAACTGGATATTCTGCTAGACAGACATTTGGTCTAAGCAGTATTTCTGTTTTCCTACTCTGAATTCCTTTTGCCTCATATTTATAAGCTCTTTGTAGATAGTTAAGAAGGAAGAGGTTTGAGATTCCACACTACAGGGATGAAAGAGATTTCAGACGAGGCAAAACTACATTTATGAATTGTAATATTTCTTTATCCTTACCCTTGCATTTTATAGGCAGATAATTTCAGGGATTGCTTATTAAGGTTGTACCTCAGGATGCAAACCTCTGGGGAATTACTCAAGAGAGAGCACTCAGTAAAGATTCCTGTATTTGAAAAGTTGCAACTAATACGTCCCATGTGAGAAGTCAGCTTCACAGATTTGATCATTTTTGGCTCATCCCTGCGTCAATGTCGGGCTAGTCTGAACACTTAACAATCCAGTTTACACTACCAGTAAATTCTTCAGCAGAACTGGCCAGAGAAAGGAAACCCCTTCCAATGAAAAAGGTAGCATTTGCAGTAGGTTTTTGATCCCAACCTCAGGATGAAAGAATGTCAAGAACAGATGTTGATATGTTTCTGGTTTCTTTGAGTTTCTTTGGTAAGATAACATCTTTAACAGATAAGAAAGGTGGGGGTTTTTGTCTTGGATAGCTACCAACACTGATGCAGCCGTAACGCTCGTGAAAAGATTTTTTTCTGTGAAGGCAATGTTTTCCTGTCAAAAAACCAATCTGGTTGAAAACGTGCATGTTCTCTGTTAACAACATGCCTACCTAACATATTCAGGAATGAAACATATCCATTTCTTCCATGTAAAATTCCATGGAGCTGGTTTGGTTTTGACTTTTTATTTCTTCTCTCCCTGTTTGAAAAGTTAGATTTTCCTATTATGGAGAAAAACCTACCACACAGAAGTATGCAAATATAGATTAAGTTTAAATCATAAGCAGTGATTTGATACAGTTAAAAAAGGACTAAAAAAGATTTTTAAAATGATAGCCTATCTCTATACATTCTAGTGCACATCTGCTTTACAATTGCTCTGCAGGAATGCTGTGAGTCTGTTCACAAACAATCCACACCGAAAAACATTCTAAAAATACCTCAATCTGTTTGCAGTTCATTTTAGCTGCCTTTGTTACCAAGAGTTTGGTTAATGGAATGGGATAAATGTACAATTTGGAGACAAGTATTATTATCTGCACGTCACTGAAAGCATCTCAATAACTGACTATTTGAAGGAAAGACAGTAAGAAAAGGCACAGAGACAGGCTTTACAGTTTCCAGCCCAGTCCTGTTCTTGACTTGCCCCTACAGAAAGTCCTTGCCTAATCTGCCTGAAGACACTATAGCCCATTTGAGGAACTTATAGCTCTGAAAATTAAAACATAATCTAAGCCTTCTCTGAAAGTCTCTCCTCCTGTTCTTGTGAATTCAGCTCAGGTTAGCAAAAGCCAAAACCAAAATGGTTCCTTTTTTCTGCAAGAACAGTGATTCTCATGGGGAGACTAGCAGCATGGGATTGTATATTCTCTGTGCTTTCTCCATCTAAAACTTGGATGACTAACATCCTATGTTGCTGCTCACAACAGCTTTGCCAAGCTCCATTGTAATGACTAATTCTGTCATGTTTAGAGCCATTAGAAATAATTAATGTTTAGTAGTTATAATTTTAAAATGCATTATCTGGGACAAATAGAAAACAGACTTAAACCAAAATAAGAACATGCACTAAGATGCCCTCACTTGAATGCCAGAACTTTAGTTAAAATGATGCAGAGCTCTGATAAATTCTGAGACTACAAGGAAGACTTGGAAGTGGACAGAAATGTATTTAGTAATTGAAAAAAAAAATAAATAATCACAATAAATTAGATAGGGAGCGTCCTTCATGAAAACTGTAAAACCCATACCTTGGAGTGTAGATGCAAAATTCATTGGAAATACTTGAATTCCACTGTTATCTCTAGTCAGTCACGTCTATCTTCTCAACAGTGAACACAATAATCCTGCTTATAAAGTGGATTCATATTCTTCATGCTTTTCCTCAAGCCACCTGTGTATCTGAATAATTAAGCAAGCACTTGTATAAACAGTGACTATTATTTCTTCTCTAGTCTGAGACTGTTTCTACACATGTACGATGTTGCTCCTTAATTATTCAGCACCTGGAGTTTAAAACAATTCACTGTTACTTCAAAGCTGGTGGAAAGCAGGTTATTATCTCCTTTAAGAAAATTCAGAGCAATCTCTCTGGAACCTACACTGATAACTCCTTTCAAGACAAGGCAGGGAGGGAGAGGGGGGAACAAACCAAACCTGTCAACTGTGGATTTGATCTGAATTTGAGAAATGTAAGGAGACTCACAAAAATAACCTATTGCTCAGACACTCACAGTGTTTGTTAAAAAAAAAAATAAATACTAGTTTACTACTGGGATTTTGGCATAGGGTAACCCACACCTCAGGAATTAAATCTGCCAAAGGGGTGGTTGGTCACTCTCCAAATAGCGGGGACTCTGTTGGAATGGTTCTTGTAGTGACACCTTCACCAGGGTCTGGTGAGACTCCCCAAACTATGGTTCTGTAGATTCTTTTACCTGGCTGGCCTGTGGCCCTACATGACCACTCCAGAACATGCAGGATCCATTGCTATTATCTCAAATTGCATACAGTACACCCCCAACCATCTTACCTACATACAAAACACTGTACTGCATGACCATTTCTGCATCTGTAGGAACAGTTTCTACTGACTGTGTACAGGCATCTTATCTATCCATAATTTGATCTATTTTGCAGGAGGAACCACCCAGGTGTCCCTGAGACAGCCAGCTTCTCTAGTCAGCATGTTACTCGTATTTAAGCAAAGGAACTGGTGAAAGCACAAGAAAACCTGCCTAAATAAAATCTTTGGGACAGTCTGAAATTTCCACGAGGAGAGCTCCTGCACCAAATACTTGGTTAAATATTACTCCAAATATCAGTCAAACACTTTGCTGTGAAGATGTCTAGGAGTTCAGTCAGTCACTGAGTTTCAAATCAGTTCAGTGTCCCAAACCAGTCCATTATCTCATCTGTGCAGACGACAAGCTAGAGAGCTCTTGGACCACCCAGGCTGTTAATGATTTAAGCACAGGTGTCCTGACAGGCACAGCCCTGTTACCTAGGTACAATTTTAACGGAACAAACTTGATGGTTTTATTTATAACTTAACTTATAACATAATCATAGCCCTTGACACAAAACAATCCCAGATTTCAGACAGCTACACTTAAACACAGTTCTTACATGGCCACTCTGAGAAATCCCCACTTTCCAGAGAATTCCTCCACTGCACCAGAGACCACCATGGGGCTTGTCCACAGATTCAGCCCCTCAAACATTTGCAACACCATTTTATGGAAGAGGAAGCAGGACCCTGTGTTGTAAAGTGGAAAATTGCTCTCACAGCTTGATGGGTTAAAAGCTTGTGATGAAATTACCAGAAAAGATTCTTTCTAGCTAAGCTCTTCTAGAAATAAAGTGGTACTAAAAAGAGTATAGGGCACTGAAAAAAGTCAGTATCCTGCCCTAGTAAGTAAATTGCCATGTGCTCATGTTGCCAAATTTTGCCTAAAATAAAGATAACAGTTCTCAGAAGGGCTATAGATATGAATATCGTCTCAGCTAGCACTGGATTTTGTGGGCAGTAACAAGCTGAGAAAAATATGCCTCTCATTTATGAATGGTTGATATTTAAAGGAAAGACAACATATGGCAATTCTTATTTCAGGATTAGAACATTAAGACAGGTTACAGTAGCACCTACAGTGCCTGACTGCTAACATGACTCAGGACAACCATATGACAACGCAAGAGAACCCTGTCAGTCCTCATTGCTTTTTTCAGTACCTACATATAGATGTACTGGAAAGGTCAATAAGAGATTATATTTGGATTTCATTTAACCTGCTCTTCCAGTTTCAGCTCATGAACCAGACTGAAGGAGATTTGTGAAACACGACATTTAAAGCATGGGATAAGCATGGTAAGGCGCTCAGCCACTGGGATACTTTAAAATCAGTTTTGTCAAAGTTGATAGCCCCCTATATCAGCTACCGAGAGACAAGTACATACATCTTATGTGCACCTGCCTAAAATTAAGTGATTGCTACTTCACCGATGGTTAACTGTACCAATACTGGAGTGACTCCAAAACCCTGAGAATCCATTAAGCCTTTGGAAAGCAGGTGCTTTTTTATCCAGTGCTGCCAAGATACCATTCCTCTGGTATAAGAAAAGTTTAAATTCTTAGTGTTTGCTTCAGGCAGTGCTTTCCAAACCACAGAATGTCAGCAAAAGAAAAGCAACTGAACCAAAAGCAATACGTAACCTGAGATTTGCGGGCATCAGGACGGCAAAAGATGAAGATAAGCTGTTTTGCCATAAATTAACAGAAAAGTAACTGAACCAACTGAACCAAAAGCAATATGTAACCTGAGATTTGTAGGCATCAGGATGGCAAAAAGATGAAGATAAGCTGTTTTGCCATAAATTAACAGAAAAGTAATTTAATATAGTCTTCACACACTAATTATAAACTTTTTTTCCCCTCAGCTCTAACTACTGCATCCAATACAAAAAGCATCCCCAGGTTGCTGGTACCAAAATGGAGTTGTTCTGTTTAGAGACTGAAGTGTGTGATTACCACACCAGAAAAAACCTGGCAAGCCTTCCCTTTGACTGGCAGCAGCAGATTTATATCCTCTGTGAGGCACTAGGTCTAGATTATTTCAGATTCCTTTCATTCTCTCCAAGCAAGGTTACACAATAATCAGATTTTCTAGACAGAGATTCATTTGACAAATGTTTGAACTTCTATGTAATGCTTTCAGTAACAACTTGGCAACCTGCGCCCCTCCGTTTATTCTGCTCCATTTTCCTGAAGTCATATGATTCCTACTCTGTCATCTTTGATCCCCACCTTGGATTTGCCCTGCTGTCCATTATCAGAGCTGCTGGGATTCCTAGCAAAGACAATTATTTCATCTGACTGCTCACAGCAACTGAAGTTCCTCTTCGATGCATGGATTTAGGTACTTAAAAGGGATAGCAGACAAGACAGACTTTTGCAGAGCAATGGAATTAAACTGTCTTCCAGCTCCCCTGCCAAGGGCATGCAAGACCTGCTCCCAGCATTGCTGTGCCCTGGGATTTGGGGTTTTTTTGTACTGATATGAATCTGGGGGATTTTTTATTTAAATAAAACACTGCAGTTGGTCACGGTTCATTCAATCTAGTTGGCATCCTGTCTGGGAAAAAAAATATAAAATTATTTCAGGTAGAAAAATTGTTTGTCTTCCCTTAAGAAGGCGTTTGACACCTTTTCTACTCCATTAATTTCTTCCAGCACCCTTTTTTGCCGTTTCCAAGATTTTTCTTTTAGCACAACCCACACTGCAGTGAAGAGCAGGCCATGATCTTTTTCAGGCATATATACTCATAGCAAAAGGCTTCTTTTCTGCAGGATATTTTTGTGAATCTTTTTGCTTTTGATTACAAACCTGTGGAAATCCTCACTTCAACCCAAATAATTTCCCAGATACCCATGCTAAATGATACTCACTACAATAAATTGCTATGATTTATGTAAAGAGTACAAGCATTGTGTGCTGTTTAAGATGGCCCTGTCAGGTCACGGGCATTTTGAATCAAGGCATAAGCTATTTTCTCTTGCTGTTATCAATACCATGGAAAAAAGCCGCTTGCCTTTTTCTGAATAAGTATTGCCTTATCGCTATCCCTGTAGGAAACCCTCGTAATTTTTAACACACATAGGAGCCAAGTTGCTAACCAAACATTCACTCGCGTTTTGCTCCCCGTAAACAGACTGACTGCAAAAGCAGCACGCCCTTCCCACTGCTGCAGTACTTGCATGAATTGTACTCGATGGTTAATCATACCTTATGCATGTTGCACATCTCTCTTTTTGATAGTTCTAGGCATATTTATCTCAGCTTGCAATTTACTGGTGTCAGGCTGTAACCCAGAAGCAGCTACTCTGCCTCTTCAAAATGTTATTTTGTTTCCAGAGAACTGGCAATTTTCCTCCTTTAGTTTTTATCCAAACTGTGATGAGTTACCCAAAGCCTCTATACAGAAGCTATTACGTCCTTATTTGCACCATTCCTGCCTGTACCTCCTTTCCCACCACCTTCTTCAGCCACTGTTAGCAATGCGCACGCTGATATGCCCCCCCAGCTGCCCAACTCCGTGCTCCAGAGATCTGTGCAACACTAAACGTGCAGAGCATCCGATGCACAGTGATAATCTTTCTAAGCAAGCCTTGCCAAAGGCACCTCACACGCAATTCATTATCAGGCCTTAGCTGCTCGGAATGCGTGCGGCACTCACCTTTCAGAACTAGCAGGCAACTGACATTTTTTACATTACTTTCTCTTCTTCTTGAGAGCCCAGATAATGTGTTCTCTCTCTCTTTTTACCCTTTTTTTTGAACGGATGAATCTAAGCACACCGTCTGCCTCCTTTTCACCATCTGGCAAACAAGTCAACCCAATTGGTTATAGAGAAGGCCCCTAGCAACAAAGACAGTAATCCAAATTTAATCTAAATTTTGGTGGAAGAAAAAAAAAAAAAGCTTCACAGACCCTGGTTTTCGACTTAACTTAGGAAGAAAAGTGTCACAAGTAAGGTTTTATCTGGTAGTATTGTATCCCAAACAAAACATCGGTTCAGGTGGAGAAGTTTGATTTTGAATCTCTAGTTTATTTCAGGTTTCATAGTTTGAATTTATTTAATGTCTTCTCTAAAAGACTTTCTACATAGCCCTTTCCTCCTTCCACAAAAGGGTAATGGAAGGTAAGAGCCACAGCTGTCAAATAAGATGATTTAACCACTTCAGCTAGTACAGAAGATAGCAAATAAAGACTCAGAAATGGAAAAGCCCTCAAGCATGACCCAAGCATCCCTCTCCTCTGAGGGAACACACAGTACACACAGAAAATATCTATCCAACATGATCCTGGATTTTTTCAGTGAAACATTGTCCAAACACTCCCAAAGTAGCCTTTTTCAGTGTTTCACCAGGCTAACAGGTAGAAAGGTCTTTTTCTCGCTATCAGAACTAAATCAAAGTGTACTATTTTCTACAACATAAACATAAGTTATGCTGATTTCTCCTCATAAGCAGAAAGAAAGATTGAACATTGCATTTCGATATTCTCTGTATGTTGGACAGTCTATAACAGAAAAAGCCAAGGAGCTAACTAACCCCATTCTCCTTTCATCTTTCCTATCAGGCCATGGTTTCTAAACATCTTACTATTCTTGTTAGGTTTTTTTCTCAGTTCCCACATTAGAAAAAAGAACATTTTATTTTTTAATCATTTCACAAAGATTTACATTCACAGCATGATATCATGCTGCAATTCGTCCTTGCAATAAAGCACTGAAAGATGTTTACAGTAGCAAGAGCCTGGGTTCAGCCTTCAGAAGTCCCTCTTTCAAGGTCATCTTGCCCAAGGCACCCATATTAAGCAACACCTTCTATATTCAATTGCCTCCATCTCAAGTGCTGTTTCTCAGAGAATCATGCTAATTTGTGGATTCATAACAGAAGCATACACACCATCATCAATAATAACTGCAACACCTGGTCCCCAGTAGTTCTGCCATTTGTCCTTTGGTTTCTTCACTTGAGGGTGCAAACGTCCCAGAACAAATGTCCTTTTAAGCACACCGCTTTCCTTCCCCTGTCCCCACAGTGTACCTTGGTTGCTAATGGTTAACACGACATAGAGCAATGCCTGTGAAGGATCCTTTCCAATAAGTAAGGACAAGCAGAAAGCTGGGGCAAGAAATGAGGGATCTTCATCATTTAACTGTTTAAAAATATCAGATAGCAGGTAGCTCACAGAACAGTCAGGGGGTGCACACCATCATCATCTTCTGTCTATCACAGCCCAGAATAACCACTCTTTGTAATAAGATTTGCCCTTTGTCCCAGCGTGTGGTGACTCTAGTGAGGGAAAAGAGTAAACAAAGAATGTAAGAGATATTTTAAAAGCACACATTTTGCAAGGAGTTTTCAATTCAGCAGTCCTACAGAGGAGTCCCTGAGATGTAACCAGCATTCCAGCCTGTTTCATCCCTTCACTTCCACTGGTTTCTGCTCACTTTAAAGGGAAAACAGCTCACGCACATGGGAGATGTCAGAGACTGATCAGAACCAAACCTTAGTCAGAAAAGCACATTGCAACATAGCAAAGTCTCCTGTCAGATGGACACAGAGTGGGAAGACTGGGACAGTCTTTCATTTCCTATACTCAGAGCCTTCCTTATTCTCACATTAAAATCTAAGACTACTGATTATGCATCTGATGTGCCAGCACACCAAAAAGGCATCGGCCAAATTATTTTCATATTGTGTCCAGTGTGTCTCTATATACACTGGAAATAAAATGTTTGTATTTCAAGGCAAGGTGCCAACGTTATGACCAGTCTGTCTGTCTGTCCAGGCCTATCAGCCCTTTCTCATTATTGATGACCCAAGCAGGAATCAGACAGGTCACAGTCAGCCAGAGGAAGCTATCCTTTTCTGAGGCAGAGAAGACATGCAGAACATGTTTCTTTGATACTCTTCAGAGCATTGTCTCTTAATATTTCGAGTGTGAGATGATAGAGTTACTGATGTCCTCTCCATCCCCCTCTCCCCACACCACAGGGAGAAGTCCTGCAGAATTTAACAAGGAGGTAACTAATCACCTGCTATAAAAATGAAAAATTTCTGAAGAGGTTATCCTTATCATCACAACATAAATATGGATAACTCCACTGAAGACAATAAAGTTCCACTGGGATAAAAGCATTAATCAAGACTTAAAGAATTGTATGCAAAATTCTTTCCTTTTACAAGATCTTTGGAGCCATTCCACAAAAGAGATAAAATCCTCGTTCAGTTGGAAGGATGGTTACAAAATAACCTTTCATAAAGATTTCCTGGTGAATTTTTAAGAACTTTTCCATTAGTACAGAATGATAATATTGTCTCAGGAAAGTGCTTTATTCATGCAGTGGTTCAGCATCTACACAATGCCTCTTCATCTGAGCTATTACAGCACACAAAGGTAGTTAAAGAGGGAATCCATTTTATAGAGGATATGCACCACTTCAAAAGAACGACAGTAATAAATGCTGTAACTACCAGCATTTCTTTCAAATGAAACAGGATACTCATTTAACTTAAAACCAGAAATTTAAAACCTATCTGCAGCCATGCAATTTGATTGTTTTCCCAGTAGCTGACTGAGGACAGACAAATGCTCACCCTGCTAAGACAGAATCACCTCTGGAATCAAGGCTGTTGCTGCAGAAGCCAGGCAGTAAGATTTCTCAACTTCCAGGGCACGGAGGTTTTTGAGCCTTTTTTTAAAACCCTGCGAGAGAAAGAAGATTTATTACTGACAATGGTTTTTGAGAGAAGAATCATTCCATCAGGAGTGGTTCTGACCTCAAGTATGATTTTTCTATTGTACAGTTCAAATGAAATACACTATCTCTAGCAATGCAGTAGCTCCAATGGGTAAAACAAAGCATATTGTAGACTGAGAAGTATTTGGGGAACCGACTGTCGATCAGAATGAATGAAATAAAAATTCCACTCCATTTAGCGTGCTCCCACAGGACTAATGCACACAGCAAAGTTTCAACCAAATGGAAAATGCAATAGCAGCACTTAACTTCATTTTCTTGTATCTGTTCTCAATTTTACAAGGGATATACTTTAAACATCTGTAATAATTATACTCAAATTGTTTTTAAATTAAATGTCACGGAACATAGTTGAGAAAAAACAGCCTTCAGCACAGGAATTACATATTGTTTTAAAACAATACATAACAATGATTAAGTAACTGTACGTACATTTAAAGAAAGGAGAGTGAGGGAAATTCAATGGGATGATTTTTTTCCCCTTTCCTAAAAAAAGTTGCATATGATCATCCCTAGAATCCCAGTAAAAGATCCCCCCCTCTTCCCCAATCCCAGCTTCCCCTGATATCACAAACCATTTGAAGAAACAATGTAATATTGGTAACACTGACATGAGAACACTTTCATTACTTTCCTTTTGACACTGAGTACTGTAAAGTACACACATGGTTCTAATTCACCTGTTTAAAATTATGTTACCAAAAATGGTTTATTTTTAACATGGATAAATGAACTGATGTACGCTTTTAAATATATGTATAGAGAGAGAGAGTGTCTGTGTATAAACATATATATGCAGGCTTGCTGGTGCAGTATGAGCAACCTTTTGGGACAGGACCATGACAAACCCAACAATTTCTATTGAGCTGACATTCTGGGTGCTGACTTTCCCCTCTTGCCAGAAGTACTTGGAGAGCCAGAGTGATGTGGAGAGAGGTAATGAAAACTCTCAGCTGAGATTTCAGCCTATTTAGATGGATGCGTAAAGTGAAATTACAACCACTTAGACTTATCAAAGTTTCAACCAAATTCCACTTTTTTTTTTTTTTTAACATGACTTCTGCTAACTTGTGGTTAAATCTGACTATTTTTGCTTCTATGGTAGGCTCTATGAAAGAGTCATAGAGCTGTTCAGGTTTAAGCTGGCTCAGGCAACAAAGTGCAGCACTCCAAAGATGTAATTAATGGTCATGTGAAACAGGATGACTCACCATCTCTTAATAAGTCAAAAGTGGTACACTCATGAGCAAAACAGGCAAGTCACACAAAATAGTTGTCATCGTGTCCTTCTCATCATGCCATGCAGGAATGCATTTTGTGTCTTACAAGCTATAGAAAATCCATTTCCAAAAGGTTATAGATACTTTGGTGAATAAATGTTACTGACATTGTATCGTATACCCTTCTAGGGTTAGGACATCTGTATCAGGATATCCGTAAGTAAATGTTTTTTAGGACAAGAATATTAAGCTTTTTTTTTTTTTTTTGAGCATAACTAACACCAAAGCACCATAAATAAGCTGATTTGTTATGCATACACAAATACATGTTGTAGTTCTACTCATTGATAAAAGGCTTCTGTCCCAAATCATCTTAGGAGCAAACCCCAAACCCCCCTAGGCATTGAGTGGACCTCCAAATCTAACACTAGAAACCACTGCCCCAGTGAGAGGATTCCCCTCTGGTATTCACCTTTCACTTTTTCCAGTAGTCATCTTTTTTCCAGTTTACCTCACTTCGATCCTTTCCATTTATTCTAAAATGGCACTGTTTAACAGCTTTCATACACGTCAAAAAAATCTAACAAGGGATTTTTTTGTTGGGTTTTCTTTTCATGGAGGTTTGGGGGGGAGTTTGTTTGGGGGTTTTTTTGGGTTTTGGTTGTGGTTAGGGGTTTGGTTGTATTTTGGTGTCTGGGGGAAGGAGGTGTTAGGGGTTTGGGGGGTTGGTTTGGGTTTTTTATTTTGTTTTGTTTTTTTCAAACAGAGCCAGCACAGAACGTGGTCCTCTGTGACCATTTGCCATGAAGCACCACTGTGTCACTTTCACTTCACTTTTTTCATTCACAGAAGCAAGTGAGCAGAGTACAAGTTTTAACAGAGCAAGCAGAACACCTCAAGCATTCTGTTCAATCATTCATATGAAAAAAAAGTCAAAAATAAGAGTTTCTTTACTTTTTAGAAATTTTCTTTGTTTGTTTTTCTAGTTTTTAAAAGTACTGAAGAGAAAAAGCAGAATCAAAAAATTCATATCAGATCAAAAGAAGCACTGATGGACCTGAAACAAAGAATTTTCAATACACTTAAAATGTTCATTTCTGAAATGTTTTTTCTGTTTTTCAGATCTGCCAACAAACTGAACAACAATCTGTTCTTTACAATCTATTGTGCTCTTAAATTCTGCTACACCACTACATTAAACTGAAGGTGTCTTGTATCAATCAAAAAGCAAATTCTCATGGAGTTATATTCTTGATGATAATCTACCTATATTGAAGAAGCGGCTAAGTCCTTTTTATAGCTTTTATACTTGATAAAATGGTTACATAAAATTTTGTTTCACTTTGCCTCTGTAGTTGAATTTATTTAAAATAGGACTGACTCCAGCTTATTGAGTTTTTGTAAAACAACATTAGGAAGAAGAATATATTTAATCATGAAAAAATACTGAATATTTACTACAAAGCTGATCTAGTCCTCCTGCAGTGGGACAATTATTTTGTTTATTCCTCCCACAGCATCACTGTGTTAGAATGAGTGAGCTTTTCTGGATATCCCCTAGTCACAGGTCTGCAGCTGAGAAGCCTAAAAGACCTTTATCTTTCCACTCTCAACAATAAACTACAATAAAGCCCACTGAGATGGGCTCAGTATTGCTGTTGGTTTTTATAAACCATTGAAAACTCTTGAATCAAAACGTAATTTTCTAATTAAGTGACTTTTTTGTGGTTGCTTCTACTGCAGAAGAACCAAGAGAAAAGAGCAACTAATTCCATTCTTTCTTCCCAAAAGTTTCAGAGCTTTGTTAAGGCCTAATTTTACCCTCAGCTTGTAATACCAGTAACACTTTTCTAATTTCAAAGTAGTCTTAAGTAAAATTAAATTATGGCCTCATGAAAAGAGACGTACAGGTAGTACTTGGCACAAATTCAAACAGGTAAAAAAAAAAAATTGTGAAGCCAATGCATTTAATATATTGGCAAAACTGTTCATACTGCAACAGACAATGGTCAGTATGGTGACAGAGAACAGGGAAAAACAGTTGTTGCCTCCACCTGGATGCAGGATAATTGAAGCTGGCTTCCAGCTTTGTCTCTGCTGTGAAAACCATCCAGGAAAGAATTTCCTGTGCCAACCTGGGTGAACACATGAGGAGACCCCAAGAAAGGGCAAAATATCGAATAGTGAACAGAAAGATAGCCTTAAGTTTCCATTAGAGATATATTTGTTGTGATCACTTTAATGCTTAAGCAGGACTTTTTTGGTAAAGCAGTATCTTTATTGTGCTCGTTTGCCACCTTCAGACAGTAGCGCTCACTAATTCCCAAACACGGGCACATGATTCCGCAAAGCACAATCCTTCTCTTATCAGAGACAGCAAACCTGACAGACACAAGCTCACACCTGCCGCACACCAGGTCCCTTTCCCTAATTATGACAAAGACTCACCAAAAGTCACATAGATGATGGCAGCCCTGTATAAGCAAGCCAGTTATTTACGCCCTCCAACGAGGAGTTCCACCACCCAGACACTGCTCTCTGCACTGGAGGGGTTTCATAGAGGTGACCTTTCCGCAGGCAGTGCCTTGGGAACAGGTCTCCAGCCACAAGCAGCATCACACCGCTTACAGAATTGCAGGCATGGGGAGGGAGGATGAGGCTCAATATTTCCATTTCTCCACTAGAGACAACAAGCGCACACCTACTCATTAGCTGACGAGCGGAACTGCTGAGCCAAACCTAAGACCCCATTCCCTGCGCCCTTGCTGACTATATACCAGCTTTAGTTCACAGGTCGTGCACTCCCTGCAGCCCGCTAAAGCAGAGATGGCCCAGGTAGCTTGGAACAAGGGAAAGGAGGAACGGTTCCTGCCATCGTCCCTACATCTTGGCATCTGCCAGTTCAAAGAAGTAGCACTGAGGCAGACCCAAGTATGCAGGTACTGATTCACAGGGACTCTCATAATGCCAGTTTTTGTTTGGCGTTTCATTTTGAGGGTTTTTTTATTTTTTTAATTATTATTTCCTCAGGGTGTAACAGATTACAATTAGGCCAAAAGGGATTTTACTTTCATTGATACTCCCAGTGGAATGTACACTTATGTCAAGAGATCACTATGTATTCTTAAAATTAACTGTCTGGCCAATTATGCTACAGAGCTTTACAAATTCCACATGCACATAATTTGGCATTAATTTCACCACCACCAGCATGCTAAAGCTCTGAAGATTTGTACCGGGAATAGACAAAAAAAAAAATACATCACTGCAGCTGGAGGAAACCCTCAGGCTCGCCTGCTTTGAACAGGTCTGGAGACAGGGCTTCAGGTTCCTAATTTTGCCATCACGTACCATCATGGACGACTATTACCAATGCAAAAAAAGCATAGACTTTCATCCCACCAGAGAGACAGAGCTCTTATCTTTCTCAGGGCTCATTTTAGGCTCTTGTAAGAGTCTGAAAACTTCAATCACTAAACCACAAACAAATCCGCAATAAACTATACACTAACACCATATATTGCCTCTTTTCAGGCTGCCTTGTTTCTCAGTCAGAGGGGTCAGAGATATTTTATCAGTCTTTTCATTGCAGTAAGAGCAGGGGAGTTTCCCTCATGTTTCAAGGGATATCTTAGTCTCAGGTTAAGTTAGCAGAGGACTGGAAACAAAGCAAAGGCTTAGTTGTGCAATAGCACATTTAGAACAGAGCTATAGAAAAACTGTGTGTCCTTACAGAGTTATTAATTTTTAAAAACTTGACTGAGTATTTTTGATTGCTGTCCATAGACAGAAAGGCCTTCATCTAAATATCACTGGGGTTTTGACATTAAAATCCAGATCCATCCCAGAACCTCGGGATTATTGGAAGGTTTGATTTAATTCTGCATTATGCTCTTGATGCCTGCAAGGCTCTGTCAAGTCCAGGCTTACTTTGTACAAGAGGAAAGCTACGCTTGTACAGTACAAAGAAAATGTCAGCTCCTGTGATTTTCCACCCCTCTATTTCTCCACCCCTTTTATGGACTTAAATCAGCCACTAATCAGAGTTAATTTCCTGTAGAAGATGATGTTAGAAAGACATCAATTCATGCAAAGCCTAAAATCCCAATCCGAAATGATCACTAGCAATTAAACAGGTTCCAGAAGAGTGCTGGAGAATACACTACCACAAACATCTATAGCATCTGACTCAGTAAGATAAATATGTGCACCAGCTATAACAGGACAGGAATTACCACATTCAAATACTTTATAAAATACGAGTCTAATCAATGTCCCAACATCCTACACAGAGGAAGTCTTTCCTCATTTCTATGGTGATGAACTTATACCATGAAACTGGAAATCTAATTACACTTGCTTGTAACTGTGACCACAGAATATAATTATAGCTATCACCAGACAAAATAATTGGACAGCTGTTCTAAGGAAAAAAAAAGTCTTCTTACTTGATTGGAGATATTCTGATAGGAAGGAATTCAGAAATTTAACCATTACCCTAAAGAGAAGGGAAGGAGAGGGAGCATTTGCTCAGAATATCGGGGAACATTTCAGAAACACGCATTGAAAAGGGAGTGAAAATATAGAATTTCATTTGATAAATTAACATCAGCATTGATATTGGCATTTAGAAATCAGTTCAGATGGAAAGCAAAATTATAAGGAAGCCCCTCTCAGTCGCATTATTGTGACTGGAGAAATAAATCTTAACAGAACATGAATTTGGCTTGTGACAGTGTGAGACAGTCTAGTGACAACAAAAAAATCTAGAGGAGACATATGGGGGGAAAGAGAAAAAAGAATAAAGAGAGAAAAACAAAACACAAAACCAAAGAGAGACCTTTCTTCTTCCCTTTCAGTAAGCTCCAAAATACTGTCAAGCTCTCCATCCCCAAAAATGTGTTAGACAATTTCCTAGTAATGCACAAGACTTTGCTGTACAAGAAGCAGGAACAAGGCAATGGCAAGAGAGACAGTAAGGGCAGTAATAGAAGCAGGACAAGAGCCCCCAAAGCAGCACTAGTGGCTTTAGCACCTGCCACACCTTCTTTCCTCACCAGCCACAAAGCAATAGGAAAAAGAAAAAAAACAAAAAACAAAACCAACATTTTTCTTCTTGGCAGATGAATCCTTTAATTCACCACCTGCTGCCCAATTCTAATAGCGGCGTGCAACATCCACGGATGCATTGCAGGAGATGGGCGAGGAGCCCATGAAGTCTCTGGCATCAAGTGCTTCTGCTTAGCAAAAGGAAGAAATAAACCCCACAGTGGCCCCCTACAGTTTTGAATCAGTCATTCACAATCTTTTACACACCATTTCTGACTCAATTAAAACAGCAGATTGTGGCATTGCTGGTGATCCAGGTACAGTGACAGCATTTGGTTGGGAGGCTGGGGAAGGGAAAGTACAGTTGTGCTCGTGGGAGATCAAGACCTGACCTGTTCATCCTCCTTTTCATCTTCTGCTGCTTGGGATAAAGGAAGAACAGGGCCAGAATTAGCCCAGAGGGGACTGGGAAACAACAGCAGCAAGTCAGAGGGTTTGGAAAGGAGAGAAGACTTGTCTCTTACCTGCTTTGTTAACACAGGGAACCTTTAGACCTAAATTTTAAAGGTCTGCCCCAGTAGAGTTACTCTAAGCATCAATGTAACATATGCCCTACAGCAGCTCTCAAGCAGGCAACATCCACAGAAACATGGAGATGACCAGACCGCAGGGCAGATGTGAAGCAATGTCTCTGCCAAATGCTGTCACTGCCAGCAAAACAGCCCAGGGCAGCCAGTTGAAAGGAACCAAAATGGATATATATTACATTGCGTCATGTTTTCGGAAGGCAGACACCTAAAAGCCAAATCAAGAAAATAACAAGAAAAGAACTGCAGAAGAACCAAGCCTGAAATATACCATAAGACCACCAAATGCATTTATTGTTTTTGAAAAACTGCATAAAAAAATGAGAAAAGAGCAGCAGAGCCATTCAACTCTGACTTACTAATTTTGAAATATTTACATATATCACTTACATATTAAAATGCTCCTAAAGAAAATAGGAAATGCAAAATATCTGTTAGAGATATTTATCACTTGCCTGTCAAGTCTGCTTTTGGTGATTTCCAACATATGATTAATTTATCAACACAAATAATTATATATAAGCAAATTACATGAAAGTAAGGGGAATTAGTAACATTTTACATGTGTGTATGCTTGCACTGAATCTGCCTTCAGTCTGTAGTAATACAACATGCATCATTTTCAGATAAATTATGATCTAAGTTTGTCGTTCAGATTACCCCAAAACTGCTGTTTATGATACATTAGAAGAAAAATAATTTTTACATTTAAGCAGCAGCTCTCCTCTTTCTATAAACCGTGTACAATAATGCAATGAGCAGTCAGTAGAATAATGCCCTTACCCCCTTTTATTTGGTAAATTATGTGATAAAGGTAAGCACAATTTTCCCACAAACTTAGCTAGTAAACAAACTCGGATTTTGGAGGACATAACAGACCATACGTGTTCTCAGTGCTGGTTTTCCTTCAAGGATACAGTCACTGTACAGAGTAGTTCACCAGTACAATGGTCATGTTTTATCTAGCCTGCCCCATGTGCTGAATGAAACAGGAGGCCTCACAATACATAGTATGTGACCATGTAATTTTACCATTGCACATGCACAAGAAAACAGGAAAACTTCTGAGATTTAGGCTAACCTATTTTAAATACCATAACATATGGAAAACTGGTTTAATAACTTTCCTTTGTTATACGGCCCTGCATATGCTTTCCCACTGTTCTTTGCTTCTTTATAAAGGTAACCCTCTGCAGATGCCATGAGATATGGTGAAAGGGGATTACCCATCCTCTCCCCTCATCCCATTAAGCAAATTGTTTTAATTAAAACTGATCTGGGAGGAAGAGGGAAAAGAGGCTTTTTTCCTGCCCTTTCATTGACCTAAATCACCTCAGCAAAGGATCCAGGGAGCACCAGGGCTGCTGCAGAAAGGATGAGGGTAAATTGCACATCCAGAAATAGACATCTTCTTTTCAGCATCACAGTGCTCTGTGCTCTAAACCTTAAGCAGAATTATAATCTAATAAGG
>VXBO01007159.1:19095-59802 GCA_013400135.1 Rhinoptilus africanus
CAACAACACGAACCCAAAACCACACTCTAATCACTCTAGTCACCCACAGGCTTGGTGCACTGCACGAGTGCTGCACAACAGCACGTGATACAAGATCTATCCTCATTAACTAGCAGCAAGAACAGACCGTTATTCCTTGTGAGGAGGCACGGAACTAGCATCAGGTGTGGGAAAATAGGTTTCTGGGTGAAAGAGAAGGAAAAGCCTAGTGAGATTCTCTCCAGTGATGATCGTGGTCTGGTACGAGCATGGACTTCTACTTCAGGACCTTAACTTAAGCTTAAAGCTTAACAGGAAAGAACAGACGGCTGAGAACGCAACTGCCAGGAGGGAAGCAATGAGCGTGTGTCTTGCTCGCATCCGAGTAAAATTTTGTGGGACAAGGGAAAGTACTCCTCTATCTAAAAACAACACTACAAGAGCTGTAGCAAACACTGGTTGTACTAAAATTTCTTTAGAAGGTAAAAAAATTATTTCTGATGAGAGAGGTTAGAAACATAACTACAAGAACAGCAAATAGCTCTTCCTATAACAGGTAAGAATTTGAGCCTGTCTTCTCCCCTCAAATGGAACTTTTGCAAGTTAACAGGTACTGCAACAGATCTCCAGTTTTGCTCAGAAATTTATTCCGTTGCAAAAAGTGTTCTTTAAGAGTGATTTTATATGTATTCCAGCAGTTTATAAAGAAAAATATAAATGAATTTAATTGCTTTTCGCATTTCTGTTTTCATTCCATATGGAAGCAAAAGAATAATACCTTCTGGACATGCAAAAAGGGAAAAGACCCACATATTTAATTACATTTTATTAGAGCAACACCAGCAGCAGGGTTTTTTTAAGTTCCATTTAAGACTGGATTTGAGGAAGTGCACCAAAAGCTGTTTGCACCATGCTGGACTGAAGGATGGCTTCACGGGGCTATGAAGGCTGCAGGAGCCGCAGGAAACTGCTTCTTGCCAAGTTGAAGCTTACCCAGAGAGCATGTCATGCTCCTGCCTCACCACCTGCACTAGCTACAAACTGCACTCAAGGATTAGCAACTCTGAAATGTCTTTCTGTGGATCTGCCAGTGACCATATTTGACAGTCAGAAGAAATATTACCTTTAGAAGGTTGTACCAGGAGTCAGTTGAAAGCCTTGTTACCCTCTGCAGATGGTACCTGAGTGATAACCCAGTAAGATTTGGACACGGTCCCCAGCTCTGGGATAATTACCACAGTAGGACTAACACAAAATCAGGGTTATAGCTACCTGCAGAACCCAGAAACACAGCCAGACTCTGGGTGGACATCCCAATCCTTTGGTGAGATGAAACCTAAAAACTCAGCATTCCTCCCCTTACCCTCTCCCACCTTCTTTATTTTCAAAGGTCAGAAAAACCTCTGTTCTTAGGCCAAGAGAGAGACATGGTACATGCCACATCACCAGCCTCACTTATGAGAGGTGGACTCCAAGGCATCTCCCTGCTACATAGTCTAGACAAAGCCAAAGAAATAGCTTTATTAGAGTAACTGAGCAGTAAAAACCTTCATGAGAGTTGAAGGTCTCTGAAAGCATACAGGACAGCAAAAACAGACCGAGAACAGCACTGTACCCTTAAGCAAGAAGAAAAACAAAACACAGAGATAACTTCATTTTTGATAGTAGTTGGTGCATAAAAGCTTGCTCTGTTCTGGTTTTGTTAATGAGTCTTTAAGTCAGGCAAGAGGCAAAACTATGCAATAGAATTAGAGGAATTTGAGGAATACTGCACGCTACTGGCAGACAAATCATTTCAGAGAAAACACGCAAAAACCAAGAACAAAACAGACACAGACTGTTACAGAGATTAGGAGCCTATCTCACAAATGCAAAAGGGAGTGAGGAAAAGGGCTAAGCATACTTAGCGGGAAACCCCGTCATGGCAGACCTGGCAGGCAGATCAGTTCCAATCTCCAACTGTAATACTTGAGCACACAACTGGAATTTGAGTGGCAGAAGCCACAGAGTTCCTACCAAAGCTGAAGGAGGACTCAGAACTGGCATCCATCCAAACCTGGGCATGCCAAGGCAAGCCAAACTAGCTTGCACCATATCCTGTACAAGAAAGAGAAAGGAGGACAAAACCTGAGTTACTTCACTAGCTCCATCAGCACACCACATGTTCAGAGAACATGCCAGACCGAAGAAACTCTACACTGGTAGAACGAAGGTGGTTTGTGGCAAAATCTTAAAATAAAACAGGTTTGTTAAGTTTTCAGTTCATCACAAGTGCATGGACAAGTGCTACCAGCAGTAACATGGGCACTGAAAGGGAAGGCATGGGTGGGCAAAAAAAGCTGGGGATCAAGTGTGATGCACTTGGAAGCAGCTCTCGCATAAGACAGGGAATGCAGCCTCTCCAGATGCATATCATGGTATGCGACTTCGTATGAAATGGTGTCTCCGGGCTCAAATACACCCAAACAATACACAGCCTCTCTCTAATGTTAAAGGTTGAGATAAATGGGCTGAAAAGAGGCATATAAGGCAACAAGAAAGAACAGAAGGGACAATTGCAGAATAGAAGCAAAATAATGTAAATTAATGTAAAATAATGTACAAAAAAATGTAGCAAGAACTTCAGTGAAGCATGAGAACAAAACTAGTTATCTCAGATTTAGGCAATAATTCAAGCAGCTGGTTTTTCAGCCTCGGCCTGTGGAGGAGGTGGGTCCCCAGTGCAATACTACATGGATTTGGAGCATTTTTCAAAAACTGGTAAATAACAAACAATTAAAACTTCAGTTCCCACCCTCACCATGCATTTCTACTGATCTGATAAGGTTTAATCATGAAAGCTTAGGCTTCACAGCCTGACCGCTGGGTTCTAGCCATCACGTATGAGGGAAACAGCTTTTTGGAACAAAG
Organism: Rhinoptilus africanus; assembly: GCA_013400135.1. Classification (NCBI taxonomy): domain Eukaryota; kingdom Metazoa; phylum Chordata; class Aves; order Charadriiformes; family Glareolidae; genus Rhinoptilus; species Rhinoptilus africanus. Next base: position 21,985 of record VXBO01007159.1, read on the forward strand.
TGGAAGGCGGCCATGAGCGCGCAGATCCATCCCAAGCAGCAACACCCGAAGAATGGGCATGTTAACTTATTAACAAAGCAAAAAGCTGTGCTTCTGTGCCGTGGTAGCCCTTACAAGAGAAGGGTTACATAGCACACAGGGGAATTCCTGTTACAGAAGCAGCTGCTTTAAAAAATGGTGTATGTTCTGGGTGTCCTTAGTAAACAGAAATGTCTTACATTGCTTTAAAATAGAGGTTCAATAAAGGACTATACGCCCTGGCAGAATAAAATTTTCTGGTTATAACAGTGTGCTTTAAACCATTTTCTGCAGAACTTCAAATAGTAGAAAACTATGTTTTGGACTGCTTGAGGACACAGTCCTCAATGAAAATCACAAACAGGCTGCAGTACGTTAACAGTTTCCTAAACACAGATGTCCTCTGCAGGAGGGTGAGCCAAAGAAGCATCCTCCTGAACACCTACGGCCTTCTTGCCACCTCTCCTCTTCTCTGTGCCTTCAATAGAAAAAAGGCAAAGAACAGCAAAGGCAGAGTGAAAAGAGCTTCTTTGAAATTAATTTTGCCTATTTTTAACTGTGTGCATACACTTCAAGAACAGAGAGACCTCCAGCAAAGTACCAACTAGCAGCGCTGCCACAGAACCATTCCTAGCTCAGAGCTGCCATGGATTTTGGTCAATACTGAGCTCCTACTGTCACAATAGCAACAGCAGTCATTACCTGCTATCATGCGTCTCTAAGCGTTTGGCAAATGTTTGCCAGAGAGCTGGGTTTTTTCAAACTCCTTTGTGAGTCAACTTGGGTGTAATATACCAGACCATGAAAAGTAATTTCATTTGGAAAGGTTATCTGCTCTCTAATTTCTATTCTGAAAGCAGATCGTGTTTCCGTCTACCTTCAACCAGACATTTCACTGTGGTTTTTTCCCTCCCTTTATTTTTTTTTTTAATAATGGCTTAGTGTTGCCAAGGTTTCCAATCAACCATTTTCCCTTTGGTACATTTGAACATATATCAGGCATATTGTGCAAGAAACACTGCTTACTATGATGAGGAATAGGTATCTGTGGATGTCACACTAGAAGTAGAAACTCATTCAGTCACAACTCACCTGTTCTCTTGTCCAAACTTGCTAAGGCTAAGAAATTTTTTTGAAGCACACAGGACTATTGCAACTTCTACTACAATCTTGATATGTACTCATGTAAAAATTGTTACCATTTATGCAGAGGTATAATTGCCACTGTCCTCTTATGGACACAGAAGTCAAAGCTATTACTGTAAACAGATTAATGTGAATTCTATACTCTATAGTATTTCAATAGCTCAGTCACCAGTTTTAATTAACACCAGATTGAAGTCAATTATGCACGTGTAGAATGTGTTCTTTGCCTGTTATTTATCTGCAGCCTAGAAACAGCATGCACCAAGTAAAGCTACAACAGCCAAGAAAATTGCAGCACTTATTAATAACTTTGTATTAAAAAGAGAGATAACATGATCCAGAAGTGAATGACATCCGCTGAAGTTAATTTGCCCTATCCTAGATGCTGTTTTACTTTTCTAGGAGCTTCATACTTCTTTCTATAGGAAAAAAAAAAAAAAGAAAGAAGAAAAAAGAAAAGAGCAGCACCAGATGCAGATGATATGTATATTGGATATGAATACATGTATATATATGGTAAAATTTACTAAAAATGTCTGGAAATGATCAAGTGATTCCAGTAGGTCTCTATCTTTTCAGTAAAACCAATGATACACAATCACAGATATGTAAGCACTTGTTAAGTGTCATCAATCATAATGTATTCCTAGTCAATTTGTCCATGCTTGCAGGTCTTACTCCCTAGGAAAAGGTTAAATTGGCTGGTTTTTACAGCTGCCCTAAGAGCAGCTGCCTTCCAGCAATAGAGCATTTTAATCTTGTCAAGCATTGTATTCAGCACCCATATGAATCCAATAAAGTATTATGCACACTTGGTTCGCGCTTCAGCGTTGTCAGCATAGAGATAACACCCTGCCTCTCCCCTCCAACTCAGCAGGATCAGTTGGGCAATTCAATCACCACCGAACCGAGTTTTCCCTTAGCGAATTCCCAATAGCGAGTGGAGGGCCAAGCTACTATGTCTGCAGTCATTCAAGTTAACACGAAGAATATTTGTGGGATTAGCAAGTGGAACGCAGCAGTCGCCAGGCTACGCCTTCCCCCAGCCAGCAGCACGTACCCGTTCGGCTACACTCCTCACAACCAGGGCGCTGATGAAGTGCCAACAGCTCGTGAGCAAACCAAAGATTATCTTCTCAGTTCAAATGCTCATGATGAGCATTTTTGTTTTGGACGGTATTCAAGCATATAAATAACGTTTAAGTGCTTTTTTAACCCAGGGCTCCCTTATAGGAGTTACTGAGTGAATAATTGCCAAGGGGAGCGTTGAGCCCAGGATATGAGAGTTTTTGCCCTTCACAGAACATTTTGATTTGGGAGAGTTTAAAAGAGCTTCTGGAGAGAAAACAGTGCCAAAAAGAACAAACCACAAATAGAAACAGAAGGCTCTGATAACAACACTAACTAGCTAATATTATGCAGAATATTAACTGATTTTTAGATTCAATTTCAATTTTATTCCAACACTTGAAGTAGAGCTCTGTTGAAGAGGGACTACAGTGGATTCAGTTTCTTATGTCATATCCAGTACCCAGTAATTCCAGGCTAGCACTAGATGTGCAAGCAAAAGTTCAGGCACCTGAAATTTTCAAGTTTCAGCTAATAACATCACAAACTTCTCCACAGTCAAGCTCACTAGCTATCCTAAAGTGGTTTAGGATCCGATTTTTCATTGCTAACATTAATGTAATCATCCCGTTTTTACATTAGCCTAATGCTATTGCTTAATCAGCCAGAGAAAAATGGCTGCACCAAGAGAACAAATCTTTATAAGAAATCACACTTATAAAAGACAGAACATTAGGGAAAAATTAGTAATTTTTTTTGTCCAGCAGTTAAATTATTATCTGTTAGTCACTGTATGCAGAAACTAAGTAAAATACAATGCCACTCGAGACCATTTACTAAGTCCCCATTAGAAGAGCATATTAACCAACAGTATTTTACCTTCTCAGGATTATTTCTTTTTTTGGCTGATGAAGGGAAGAAAAAGAAATCTCGGAAGAGTCTTTTGTTTTAGAGCAGAAAAAGCTGCCAAACTAAAAGGGTCACAAGAAGCAAGTCACACTACATGCAAGGGAAAACATTCTCGTGGTCTCCCTTGAAAGATGTGGTTACAGTCTCTGAGAGCTCCCCCCAGTCCCTGCAGAGCAGGCTGCCTTGCAACCATCCTCAGTTGTCCCAGTCAACAAGTACCAAGCAAGTGAAGAAACCACGTCAGGCCCACCTGCCAAAGCCTTGTGTCACACAGCACTGTGTGCCAGTGAGGGTCCCCCAGCCCACACAGACAGAAGCATCAGGCATAGACTGGACAGATGTGATGTCTTAGACCTAGAGAAAAAACCTTCCCTAAATGCCTTAGGAGACCATCTTTCAGTCACTTTGTTTATATAACAAATGCATTTTTTTACAAGAAGTCCAAGATTTGTTTTTCCACTTCTGTATTACACATAAGCAGCTTCACACAAGCATAAAAGAATAGGCAAGGATTAAAAACATTCACAGTCTCAGCACTGCAATTCAGTAAGAGTAATGAGACCACATAGAGAGGCAAAGATTGAGAGAAAGGCAAACCAGGGATATCTTTTACTGGCCATAAGTACAATAGTTGATTAAAGGCTTCTGGATTACATTATGAGATGGGAACCATAATGCATCACTGGACGAGTTAGCTAGACACTTAGCCTAGGCTTGACTTTATTAAGAATCAAAACACTGAAAAGCTCAGGTCAGACTGAGCATTACCAACTCGCAAGAACTCAGCCTACAATCAGAAGAGCCTTCTGAGAAAGGCGAAAGTAATGCAGACCATAGGAAAGCTTGAAAATAATTTAAAAATAATTCTTAGAACAGTACATAGACTGATTTATAGAAGCAAATATTAGAGAACTAAGTTAATGGAAGTGGCTGAAATCAAGCACGTTTGCATGGTAAATAGAACAAATGAGAACAGGAGGCTACAGAACAACGTAAATATACACAGTGTGGGAAAACACTCTTTGCGGCGTTAGTTATTTCTTTAGTCTTATCACTAACACCGAGAAATTATATATGCCACACTGGGTATTTGTCGTGATCTATTGGACATTATTCAATAAAAAATTAATTATGCTGACAATCCAAAATACTCCCAAGAAACATCTTATGAGCATCAAGGATACATTTGACAATCTTGAGACAGACATGCCCTTTCACAAATACATTGTTGTCTATTTAAGTGACTAGTAGGATTGGAAAATGCATTGAGTTGGGAGGAAGAAAAGGGGGAAGACTGAATTGAGGAACACTGGGAAGAGTTATTATTGCATATTCATAAGACAAGCATTGCAGGAAAATATAAAATCAAATTATATAGAACCTATTATTCTTCTGTGATGTTGTAGTTCAGAATTATGAAACCTCTGAAGAAAGCTTTTGAGACTATCTAAGCAGAAATAAAGTCTTTTATATGCAATTTTAAGACTAAATGAGAGATTACTGAAACGGTTAGTTACTAGAGAAAATTATCATTGTTGCCTACATTGAATTTCCAAACACAAATCTCTAGTTTGGAGAACTGGGGGTAAAACACCAACCCAAAACAAACAAAACAAGCCAAAAAACAACTCAGTGTTCCTAGCATCTTATCTGAAATTTTTCCTTTTGCTAGCATCCTTCTGGCTCAGTCCCAGTCTGATGCTCAGTCCAAGCATTTCAGGTTAAGCCCCAAAGAAAATACAGTTCTAATGAAAACAATAACATTTGGTAATACATCACCCTGAAAGTGATATGAAATTCAAAATAACAGATTAGTAGAAGGATGGAGGAAGGCACGTGGAAGAAGAGAAAGGAGGTAAGGAAAAAAGTCAGATAACTTCAGCCAGCATTGTTTGTTTTCTAGCTGGTCCAGGGAGCAGCAGCATCATCATATTTTTCAGATAGTGTCTCAGTCTGTTTCATCTCCACAGCTGTCCTGCAGTCCACTGGTTTCTGCCTGCATTAAGAAATAACTTCATCTGATTTTGACTTCCTGCTTAAAAAATAATGTCTGTGCATCCAGCCTTACTTCCCGATACTACTCTACTATTTGCCTTACAAAACAAGTTCCATAGTGGTCACAAAAGCTGCAGTTTCCATATCACATTTTCCTACTTTCAATGCCTTTATTTGAACTACATTCAAAGCCTCAGACAGACAGAAGGGCTTGCAGCCACAGCAGTAAGAGAAAATTCATCTTCTTCTCTAATCTATCCCCTAAATTATTTCCCTACATTATCCATTTCTTGTTTTCACTACTTCTTTCACTTCATACCTCTAACATGGCAGTAGTCAGCTATCTTGCAAGTGTTTGGGATTACCTGCAGCCATCAGATTGAAGGCAGTACAGAACAGCAGAAGTGAAAGTGGTGCAACACTTGATCCTTTAAAACCTGACAGATTGAGGTTGGTAGTTGAGGTCAGAGCAGTAACAAAACCATTTTTCAAGATGCTGGGAGGAGGCTGCTGATCCTCTTCCAATAATAATGGCTTTGCTGTAATTTAACACAGAAAAGGAATGACAATTTGTACATTGAGCCCTTGGAAAAAGTATGGCTTTTGCTCTGCTTGACAATTAATCAAATGCTAAAAAGCACCTTGACAGAGTTGCCTGCCCTCATAGCAGAAACTTGATTAATACAAGAGGCATCAACATTGTGCAACAGCATTCAAAACCATGTGCAGTAAGTAACCAAAGGAAAGAGGTGATTAGCCTGCTACCAAGCCAAATGGAAGGCTCTTGAATGAAAAGAAAGTGATGAAATAAGCTGACAAACCCCAAAAGTCTCCCCATTACATGAATTGACACCCTCATAAAATCTAGAACACCAGCTGGAATGCAGCTTTACAGGCAGCCTCTCCTCCTCCCTTGGGAATGCTACTTGCAGTTCTTAAGTTATTTCTCTCATGTCAAATCATTTGCATGCAGCAGAATATTAATAATGCAGTCTCAAGTATTACAGTTGAGCCTATAACACTCACAGAGACTGAGGGGTGAGCATGCATTTCTCAAAAGGAAATATTTCACTTCCCTTGTTGGATGGCTTTTGACTACCATACTCTCTTCCTACATTCAAAATCCTGCAGAGTTTACAAGTCTTTTCCCTTTAACTTCATAATTCACCCGTCTATTTCTGCATCAGTATTTCTCCTCCTCCCTTCCAAACCAACAGTTACTATACTCTGTCAGAGCCACCACCACCTTCTGTACAAAGCACACAGTTAAAAGTTCATACTATGTCAAGGGTGGGTCCTCGGGGTGGGGGGAAGCTTATTATGATCACAGAAAACAGATCATGAGAAAATTAATATCAGGAGAGACATCAGTTTATATCTGCTGTATTGTCCTTGCATGACTCGCTACAGAAGAGCCTTGGTAAGCTCCTCAGATGTATTGACAGGCTGCTATTAGGTTCTCATGAAGTTCTCTCTTTTCCAGGCTGCACAGAGCCCAGTCCTTCAGCCTCTCCTCACAGGAGAAGGGCATCAGCCCTGACCATCTTAAGGGCCCTCTGCTAAACTTGCTCCAGTTCATTAACATCTTTCTTATGTTTGAGGTGAAGTAGGAAGATGGGACTCTAGATTTGGTCTAACAAATGATGGCTATGCTTCTGCCTGGTGACACTGCCTGGCTCTGTCTCAGGTGACTCTAAACTTCCTCAAATGTGGCTTTCTGCCCTTCATCAGTTACTAGGGCACTGGACCTACCCCACAATTGCAGATCTGCAGGTGCAGAAGCTGCCACTCTCCTGATGCCAAAAGTACCAAGCTTCCAGCCTTCTCCATCATGGGAGGCTCTACCCCAAAACCAAATGGTTTCTGGTTGCCTCTCCGTTGTGCAGTTGGGAGTTCAGGCTCTCATCTCTGCAGGGTCTCCAAACATCCTTCTCAACTGCTTTTCCATATTTCCTGATGGTGCACATCAGCTGACCTCCTCCAGACTGACCTCAATGTGGTGACACATCTCAATCAGCCGATACCTCCTGCAGGCAAGGACACCATCTCCTTCTGCCCTGGCCTCAGCAAGAAGCCCTGAGCATCTCTGCATCCCCAGCCCTGTAGGGCTGTGTCCTTCCTTGGCAGCTCCCTCAAGGTACAGGCCTCTGCGGAGGGGTGACACTCCACCCCTGTAGGTGTTGAGTCCCATGCTGTCAAACAGAACCAACCCACCAGGTTTGGTCAAGCAGGTGCAAACCAGCAGCAGCCGCAGCATCCAGGACACCCTGCATGCCCATAACTCTGCTTGCAGCCCCCCCTGCCCATGGCTGTGCTCCTTAAGACCCACCTAAATATTAAATGGAGACCGGCACAGACAGCGGTTTCTCAATCTTCACCACCACACACACCTGGCAGGTCCCTTCTGGCCAACCTACAAGCCTCCCCAAACTCCTCCCAGCCATGGTTTATTTAACTCATGCACGCTGCCCTCACAGAAAAGTACCTAGAAGATGTTCCCGCAGTTTCTAGATAATGACAGCAAATGCCACAGCCAGTCTTTTCCCCTGTGTGCTAAAGCCCTAAGCTTCTCTGTCTCCAGCGCTTTGTTTTCCTGTGTTGTTTTCCAAGTTTTTAGAACAAATAACTATTAGGTAAGCGGTGAGTCCCTAATAATAGCTTGCCCATGGATTTCTTCAATTTCCCAAGCAACTGCAAATACCAGTTTTGTTTAAAGTGAGGCAGTGTTTAGCTCTGAACAAGCAGGCATCTGCTTGGGACTGGCTGGAAGAGACCCAGTAAGCTGGTGGATGTAGGCTGCGGTCCAAATCACTGTTTTCCCTCTTTGTATGTGCCCAGGTCTCTGCTCAAGTTGGTGCTAACAGAGCTGGACGGACCAGCAGCTACAGAAGAAAAAAAACTTCCAAAACCAGAAGAAATACTTCCCTCACCCCCTGGCTCCTTCCTGACACCTGCAAACCTTTCCTTTCCATTGCTCTCTCCCACCTTGAAAAATTTATTAAAGGTATGAAAATTATGGCAAAATTGAAATCCAATAAACCATGACCTGTTGGGGAAATTTAGATAATTGGAAAGGAGACATTTTCTATTTTCCCAATAGAAACACAGCTCTTCCTTCCAGTCCTGAAACAACATGACAGCTAAAAATTACTTTCAGCTTTTAGGCAGAATTTCAGACTTTACAGATGACTTTCATCCCCCCTCCCCCCTCGCCCCCGTTTCTTTGAAGACGCAAAGTATATTTAACTTTTTCAATAGACACATAATATTGCTCACAAAGAGTTGAAAACTGATATTATATTTCAAAATCTCCATCCTGGACAATACTAAAGCAGAGACCAGTAAAGTAAAATATCTATAGAATGGCCAGCTTGTTTTTTTTTTTTAAATACTCATTAATTATATTTTTGGTTACATTGAAGTTCTATACGATACTGAGCTAATAGGTTTTCCCACACTTAAAAAAAAAAAAAAGAAAAGAAAAAGAAAAAGATCATGAATAAAAGCTTCCCAAAGGGACTTAAGTTCTGTTCACAGAATGCAAAGTCTCCATCCAGCAGTGAGAGGCTGAGCTGGGTACTGATGGTGAGAAAAAAGTTAAAAGCTCCTCTGAAATCCCCATGACTCTGAAGAGGCACTCTAACTGAAAGCGTTCGATTCTTTAAAGCTATCTGATAAAGCTGCCCAACTTAGTAATAGAAACTGCATATAGACACAGAAAAAAAAATACAACACACTGGCAAACTGGAGCAAGTTTAGCAGAAGGTAATCAGGGTGGTTGAGGAAAGACTTGTTCAACCTGAGAGAGAGATGGGCTCAAGAGGACCTAACAAAAGCCTGTCAATACCTCTAAGGAGCTTACGGAGATGATGAAGCCAGGCTCTCCTGTTGTGAGTTGTGGGAGGGCAAGAGTCAAACGATATAAACTGAATTGAGAGAGTTTCAGATTGAATATAATGAGAAACCTTTTCCCCATGAAGATAGTGGGGTTGGGCAGGCTGCCCAGAGAGGCTGAGCAGTCTCCATCCTTGGAGGCTTTCATTATCCAACTGGATGAAGCCAGATGTGACCCCACATCTTGCTCTGCTTTGAGCTGCGGGCTCGATTAGACCCCCGACAGTCCCTTGCAGCCTGAACGGCACTGTTGCCCAATGAACAAGTGGAATGCAAGTTCAGACAATTCACTTGGCATAGTCTTTATATCCAATGAATATTCACCTAATGCTTATTCAAAGGAACAGACAGAACTAGACAATTGCACTCCTGGCACTAACTTGGGAGGTAGGAAACCTGGATTCAAATCCCACCTCTGAATGAAACAAAGAAAGATTTGAATCTTAGCCTTTCCATTAAAAATAAAGGCTTAACAATTCTTAAATTTGCTTTAAAGTAACTCACTTCTAGCTAAATTAATTATTAGATTTTAACTAAAGCAGATATCTGTGGCTTCGCAAAAGAAATACTAAAATTAGATTTCAGTTTCACCTGATTTTAAATTCTTCATTTTTCAAAACCACTGATCCAAAACTAACAGATAATTCACACAACTCCAGCTACTTTTTTCCTAGCATTCTTGGTCTTACTCTGATTTTTAATATTTCTGTAGTAATTTTTTCATACTTGGCCAACTTACATAATCTGTAGGCATATTCTCCCAAAAGTCCACATGAAGGGATAGGTCTGTTTCTTCTACTCTGAATAGCAGTTACTGTAGAGAAAGAAAAGATGAATACTAAAAAGAGGAGATCATAACTCAAGACACATTGAGAAACATCATCTTAAATTAATATAAACCAAACCCTTATGCATACAAACTCTCCATATACGCTATTCCATGCTATTGATGAAAACATTAAAAAGGAATATAGGAAGCAGGATTAGAAAGTTATCAAGCAGCCACAAAATTTCATTTTTTAGTATTCAAGAATAACTGAATACACTCCTTAAGCATGATTTCCAATAAATATTTAAGATAAAACATACACTCGCTTTTCAAGTAGTAGAGGAACTGAAATGTCTCTGAGAAAAGCACAGATTGTTTCCCACTATTGTTACCGGACTTGAAGTATATCTGTTCTCCTATAATTAATGACTCTATTGACATCACATTTAATTGGTATTCTTATTTTGCCAATGGCCTACTAAAGACTTATCATATTAATTAGTAGTAACGAGACAGCTCTAACCACCCACTGTCATTAATTTCTTAAATATGTACAATAAGATGCACACTAATTGTGGCAGGTAATTGGTACCTGCCCACATTCTGACTCTTTTAAAATTGTTCTGAAGTAGATCTAAGAGTTAATCATCATAAAACTGTACTTTTTACACTGATAAAGTACAGCCTTTTCAAGCAGCACATTTCTGAATTTAAGCTGAAACTTGTTCTTTTATGAGAAGGCAGAGTTTTCCTGTAGACTTCCTAACTTACAGATCTAGTTATCCAGACAGAATGGCTGGAGGATTTTGTCCAGTTATACATTTTTGCTGATACCCACCTAAGACTTCAGACCAATAAAAAAGTCTCTTGGGTTTAAATGAGTTTTGGGTCAAAACATCCTACCAGGTATGAGAAGCAGGCTTGTGCCTAATAAGACAGAGAAGAAGCACCTATGGCACTGGTGATAAAGATATTTACCAAAGAAGGGAGTTCAAATCCCTTGGCCCAAAAGACAAAGACAACAAGATTGAACCTGAACATTCCCACCATAGAAAACTGTTCCCCACATCTGCTCAGGGCCAGGCAGAAAGTGTCTTCCTCTCCTCATTTGCCGGAGCTACTCCCCTTGTTATTATTTGGTTATGCATGGACAAAAGGAAAAACAAACCCGGAAAAATAAAACCTTCAAAACTGGGGTTAAAACTCTTGATCTCATTCATTCTTTGTATATTGATTTATTCATTTGCTTAACTTAGACTGTAAATATTTTAAAAATAGCAACAGCTCCCCATGCCCCTCTGATTATCATTGAAATTCTCCATTGATAACCGGCGGGGGTGAGTCAGCGCGGCAGGGACAGCAGTCTATTACAGATGCTCGCTGTGACCTGATGATGCCTCAGGGAACCGTGAGGGAAATTCATTTGACAGACACAGGCTCCATTCCACATTGCCACAGTCAACACAGCCTAATAAAAGCAGGCAGCTGGATGTAGTGACTGAGAGATGCACAAGGGAAAGGGCATCCTCTGCGTTCCTCCATGAGAGTCAGAAGACATATAATATTTGAAGGATTGTAAATTCTGCAGTGGGAAGGGGTTGGAAGGGGAAGAGGGAGAAAAGAAAGGAAGAGACCTTATGCATAATTAGCCTCTGTCACTAATCAGATACAGTTTTCTGTATATCCTCATTTCCCTTCACAAGCAACTCATTTTTAATGTAATGGAAACAGTTCTGTGCTCCATCTGTTTTTAGGTGGTGGGAGGTGGGAACAAGGTGATGCACAGAAAGAGTAAACGTGATGTAAAAGCCACGTTCTTCAGTCTGCAGAAGAGGAAAAGTGTTTCTTATGCGTAAGATGACTATGAGGAAAATGGGTGCTTCGACATGCAACATCCTATCCATGTGTGATTTGAAATTACATCCTACCTCCTGGCTTGCTGCAGCAAGTCTACAAATGTATTGCGTCTCTAAGCACCTTCCTCTCCTCCAAAAGAATCTTCGCAAGCAGGAGGCGTATGGCCCATTCAAGTGAAATATCCACACAAAGCTTTCTACAGTGCAAGTCCCTACGTAATGGCCATGGAAAATGAGTTACAAGCTGCTGGGCAAACTCTGAGAAAAGGATTTCCCCCATCATTAGATTTGTAAGCTAAGAAAGGTTCATAGTTGCAGCATATACTCTTGTTCCTGACTGTCATCTTCAGCAACTCCGTTCACATGATGTACATGCAATACATGAGTAAAGTTCAAGCGTGTATGAATAAAGATGATATCATCAAGCCCTAAGCTAGAAATAAACACGTGTTCAACAATTTTCTAGATATGTCTGAGTTCCCTAGTCTTAGGCCTGCACACGTCTAAGATGATGCTTTGAAAATACAGCTCACATATTCTGACCGACAAGATGTTAGTTTCTAATGAGTCACACCTTTGTGTTCACATCTACAGTATTTGTAAGTATTTGTCAGCCTGATGAAGACATTTTTAAAAGTTAACTGTGCCCAGTAAGCTGTTTTTTTGATTTTTTGTTTGTGTTGTGCCAGTAGGGTCTAAGTAGCCTGGATAAAAGCAAGTTGAAGATTTTGCCCACTCCTCTTTGAAAATACATGAGGAAGTCTCAGTGCTAAAGGCTATGACCATTTTCACACACCATCTTGGAGATTTTTTACTGTTTACAGTACAGATAATTACTTACACTCAGGCACACCATAGTCCTGCTGCAAAGGCTAGGAAACAGGGTAGCTGTGGACTTCAGTAGCATTTCCACTGACCTCCATCCAAAGGCAGCAGATGAATCTCTCACAGCCAAATCGTAAAAACATAAAGGTACTTGCAGTAACTGTTGCATCACAGTGGTATGTTTTGTCTTCAATCCTGGCCAGAAGACAAGAAATTCCTCAAGCAGACACACAAAGGCCCAAATTCAGACAGCCCAGCCTCTGCCTAACACCTTGCACTTAATGCTCTGAATCTGGAGTCTCCGCAGTCCAAACACTCAGAGTGGAAGAGGCCATTAAGGTTGTGGGAGCAGGAGGGAGGTCTCAGACATCACAGTAAGGGTAGACATGTATCTCTTTCTTCCCTTCATTAACCTTGTTTACCTACAGCTAATTTTACCTGAAGGACCCTGCTTCTGCACATATTTGCTTCCAGAATGCCTCCTCCACCCTGGAAGTAGCCTACTTTTCTCTCAGGGTCATTGCCTGAGCAAAGAAACAGAAGGACAAAAAAGAAGAAGCCCCAGCGCTGTTTCTGCCCATCAGGACTGTTGTGGAGAGCTGGAGCCATGGCTTTTGCCACTACCAAGACAGGGTGGACATGATGAATACTGCTGTCAGGGGTGGTTGCCTCTATAGGACTAACAGCCTTTCCCTCTCAAACTTTAACCCTTCTTTGCCTCTATGAAGATTACCTGGAAAGACAATGGTATCAGTTGTTTGAGCAGCATTGGTTGTCTTCTCTAGAGAAAGACATAGGGAGCTTAGGTCCCATAGTCAATGGGACCACCACCTCGCACCGGGCTGGTGCTGCTCCTAAACCCTGCGCCTCAGCAACTTCCTTCCTTACTCAATGCACCTTGACTTCTGCTATGGCTGCTGTAGAAAGACAGATTCTCTAGCCCTCTAAATTACTGACCTTCAACTGTCTTTTCAGCTCGGTCTTCTCCATTGCTGAAGGGTCTTCATGAAATTAAAAGAAGTTCATGGATCACCTACAAGCATCTTTACTTCCATTTCTTTGCCAAACCAGACCAGCAAGGCCTTAGGGAACTGTATTATTTAAACAAAATGTCTCGATGTCCTTGATTTGTTAACATAAATCAATCAATTATTTTTAAGACTATTTTCAATAATGGTGAATGTCAATTAATTAATTCTCAATCAAGACCAGAGTTTTCACAAGCCAGCTCCTTCAGTAGACAGTTCTGTAGTGATGCACTGCAACAAAATTCCTTCTTGGCATTTTCATGTTTACATACATTGGTGCCACAAGAATATTTTTAAATACTACAAGTTTCAAAATATCAACTTGATTGGTAGGCCTGACTTCAAATAAAGCACAGTCAGAAATTACCGACCTCTGATTTCTCTGCATACATTTAGCCTCAAGATTGCAACTCAGAACCTCAGTGGCCAAGGGAAAATAAAGCTCTGAGATGCAGACCATAGGTTCACATTGCAACTCAAATGCTAACGAAAGATATATTAACAACAGATTCGAAAGTCTGATTCAGGAAAGGAGTTTAATTCCTTTTTTATTACTCAGCACAATGCAAAATACGTGCAGGTTGGTGATACCAGGACAGAGTCAGGAAATCCAAAAGCCTGCAGCTGCACTCAAAGGAGGTGATGAACATGAAGCCAGTATATTTTAATGAAAGGTACAACTATTTAGGAGTCCTCAGTATGCTTAGTCAAACCATCTTATCTGAAGCAAAGAATTCTAACATTCTCTGTATGTCAGAAGTGACTAAATATCACTGCATTATAATTCATAAAGTCCTCTCAATACATATACAAAAGACATCAGTATCTTTTCAACATGATGGTTTTTCCCCAAACTACTACTTATAATGGCCTACAACTGAAAAATAAGCCTCATGTATAGCTATAACACAACAGTTAAAAAAACCAAAACTCAACCCCTGACGACTCTGTCTATATTCCTACAATCCAAATAAGCCAGAAGGACAAAGAAATTAAGATCAGACTAAACTGAGGAGTATGACAATGAGCCAGCAATGTGCCCTTGTGGCCAAGAAGGCCAATGGCATGCTGTGGTGCATCCAGAAGAGTGTGGCCAGCAGGTCGAGGGAGGTCATCCTCCCCCTCTACTCTGCCTTGGTGAGGCCCCACCTGGAGCAGCGTGTCCAGTTCTGGGATCCCCAGCTCAAGAAGGACAGGGAACTGCTGGAGAGGGTGCAGCAAAGGGCTACAGAGATGGTGAGGGGACTGGACCATCTGTCGTATGAAGAAAGGCTGAGGGAATTAGGTCTTTTTAGTCTCGACAAAAGACGAGTGGGGGGAGATCTTATCAACACTTATAAACACTTAAAGGGTGGGTGTCAGGAGGATGGGACCAGGCTCTTTTCAGTGGTGCCCAGCAACCAGACAAGAGGAAAGGGGCACAAACTTGAACATTGGAAGTCCCATCCAAACATGAGAAGGAACTTCTTTACCTTGAGGGTGACAGAGCACTAGAACAGGCTGCCCAGGGAGGTGGCGGAGTCTCCATCTCTGGAGATACTCAAAACCTGCCAGGACACATTCCTGTGCAACCTGCTCTAAGGTGACCCTGCTCTGGCAGGGGGGTTGGACTAGATGATCTCCAGAGGTCTCTTCGAACCCTACCATTCTGTGATAGAACATGCAATAAAAATCCCACTGTAATGCTTTAAGCAGGCCACTTGGATACATTTTTTAAATCATGCTTTTTGATCTAAACTCAGTAAGCACTGTTTCTGTTTTAAGGAGGGATTACAAGGATTCTCTTCAGAAGCTTACAAGTAAGAAACATAGTATGTATTTCTTGGAAAAGTCGCATTCTCATTTATCCGCTGAGATTTCTTAGAAACTGTACGAAACTAATAGAAAGCTTCCTTGAATTTGAGCATAAAATGATAAAAAACTCAGGAAACATACTGCATTATCCTGGGCTACATTCAAACTGGATTTGGAAGCGGACACATCCAATTTTGAACTCAGCACACAACTTTGGTCAATGGAGTATCCTCAACAGTTGATGCCTCTTCCAGGCTTCAGTGGGTCTCCATTTCAGTTCCATGCTGCTGAGACAACACATACGTACTAATACAAGATGCTATATATGGTTTTCACAATTCCTGTTCGGGCATGGAGCCTAGGAATCTGTGGCAAAGAATTTCCAGAGATGTAAAAAGATTATGAGTGCTTGCAGACCAGGAGTTTTCAGTTTGAGGGGTTTTAAAGAAGCAGAGTTTTCAGAAAGCACTGATCATCTGTCCTCAACAACGCAGGCCAGGCTTATCTTCTTAGAAATTCTGGACCTTTCCTAGGAGTGTGTGCACATGCATACTCCTACGTAGTCATATATGCATTTGCATAACACACATCTATAAACTCATAGGTATTTTTCCAGGAAGAAATTGCTATTCTCAAAATTTTTACAAAGAGAGATGTCATTTCTTACTATATGTTGTCAAGTTTCATAATAATAGAGCAGGCACTTACTATCAGCAGTTTATCCTACACGTCTATCTTCCATGCATATATTTTATTTTCCTGGAACTGTCAAGAGTCTGTTATTTCCCCTGAAGACAAAAAGAAGGGATTAACAAAACAGTCAGAATAAACCCCAGTCTCACAGCTTCGGTTGTCCAGCAAAGCCTACAGGGTTTCAGTTACTCTGTGAGAACAGGCTGGTTTGGTTTTGTAAACAGCTCCAACTTAAGACCTCAAACAGGTAAAAGTGACTTCTCTTTGCAGCTCCGAAGGTGAAATTTCAGATGCCAAGACCTTAACAACTGACCACCGGCACTGTTTTGTGAGCGTCATAGCAAAGAGCCTGGCAGCTCACAGAGACCCTTGAAACCTCAGCTCTGCAGACAAAGGCAGAATTTACTGCTTCTGCTCTTACTATTTCTAACTCTCTTCATTTTCTGCTAGAGTCATCCTTTACCAGGTACCTTATTCTCTTGCTCCCCTAGCCTTTAATTAATGCAATGCAACATAGTAGGAATAACAGCGAAGAAAGAGAGATGCTGATGGCAGTGACTGGGGCATGTTGAAGTGCTGCAAGCCAAGCTGTCATCGTAATGCAATGACAGAGCAGTATTTTATGCAACAAGTACTTAGAAAAAAGAATTAGAACACAGTATTTTAGTTTAGATGCTGGGACACTTGAGGCTTTTTTAGTCTTCCTATTTAAAAAGGATTTCAAGCCATTTCTGGACCATATTCTGGGAAGACCTCTTCTTTAAAATCTAGTTGTCCTTAGACACCCCTAAAATGACCTTAGAAAAGAGCTAGTGGAAAAAACATACATATGTGGTCCTGAATAAAAAGGCAGTGCATTATAAACTGATGAGTCAAGTAAGAAGAGTCTGAAAGGGCTTATAGGATTGTCTCTGACAGCAAAAACATACTGCAAATGTATAGCAAGGAGTCCATCGTTTGAACCTGCTGCCAGACAGTGACAACCTGAAATTCTAGGTGATGACCACTCATTCCAAAACCATATTGCTGCCTTGGCCCAAATTGCCTTGAAAGCACCTTATTCAGCTCTGACAGATTACGAACTGTAGTAGCTCAGTAGTTCAGCTAATCATTCCAGCATTAAAATTAATTCACCGTAGATGAATGGCCTCTTTAAAGCATCAGTCTCAGGACTGCTTTTAACAGCAGTGGATGATTAGATTGATCCCTCTGCAAAGACCCAAGGTGCCCTCACAAAGGGTTTCTCCTCACCCTCGAGTTCAGAGTCATTAGCCAAACCCATTCTGGATCCTTCCCGCCGCCGAAGGAAGGGCTCCGTAACAACATTCAAGCACCAGATGGCACTAGCACAGAAACGAAGAGGCACAGCCAGCCACGTTACCCCCAGTGCCAAGAGATAAAAACCACTCTACGATTTATCTGTAAACATTTATTTGAAAACCAAAACTTGAAGTTAATTAATGTTCTGAAATCCTCAGCTAGAGGAAGTTGCAATGGTTTCTGATATTTAAATAAATACAGGTCAGAAACTTGACAGATATCCACTGTGAATTTTGCCATTTTGTTTTAACTATACAAAAGAAGGAAGACAGTCTCTCATGGTACCTGCAAGTGCTCCAGCTGAAGACGACAGTAGCTATGACCTGTTATGGTCAATTAGGAAACATTATCCTTAGCTCTGGCATACTGGAGAAAATTACATCCCTACAGTAGAGGTTATTGCAAATCTAAGGAGACATCAGAACTGAGGGACGCATCCCTCCCGCTCCCCAACTCCTATTTTTTTAGCTGCAGGTTAATAAACTGTCATGGATATTCTGTTCAACATTTCCCCCCTTAAAGATTATTATTGGCTCTGAAAACAGCCCATGTAGCTCGGCTAAACCCTCCACAGCATCTCCATCCCCTTGTTCTTACAGCAGGCTGAAGGTGGGCTTACATTTCCATGTAAGATTGCCACCAGCTGGAGAACGGACTGCCTGAGTCAGTTTGCAAACCCAAATACATTCATTCAGCATTATTTGTTGGGATTCAGCCCCAGAGATGTCCATTTGGGAGCCATCCATTCTTGTGTATTAATTTTTCCTTTAGGGCTCAAAAGTCAAATCACCCTCCCACAGGACCCATATAACACATGTACCTCTTAGTTAACTAAGATACCAGCTTATAATGGAGGATGGAGCAGGAAAGAGAAAAATGAAAGGTGAGAGTTCATTTTCCTACTTGGTTTTGGTGAGGGCGGCTAATGTACTTTTGAACATTACATGGGAAAAAATACTTGGCATAATTGAATTGGCTTGGAGCTTGTTAGCCTCAGGAAAGTAGCTAATTCCCAAATTGATTATAATGTGAAATTCACTGGTTTGTGCCTGGGTTTTTACTTGTTTGTTTTGATACCCACTCTGAGGGCAGGAAAACCAGATTTACTTCAAAGCCTAATACTCATTTAAAGTCAGTGGAAAGAGGTAATCCTTGTTAACCATTTTCCTTTCTGCACTACTGAAAGGCAGTTACATGCACCATGCTATGAAAGGCAATATAAGGCAATAAAATAATACCCTGGATTTAAAAGAAAAAAAAGTTTTTTCCACTACCTTCAGCTCTTGAATGCATCAAAATGTATTCTCAAGATTTGACTGAATATTCCCCCTCCCCCCCACTTCCAGCTCATTAAACCTGCCCTTTTGAAATGCTGCAGCAGCTGAAGCAAGTGGCAACTGGTCTCCACCAGGCTCCAGGATGCCCAGCCAGCTCCTCTGACGGCATCCGCAGCCATACACTCAGACAAGAAGGGTCAGGCACGCTCATGATTGGAGAAGGCATGGATACAAGGAGATTTGAACACCATTTGGAGGCAAAACCATTTTACCCAGGCATTTATATCTATGGCCCAGATTCCAGAAAGATTTGGGTTTAGTGTATTTGAACACACTGGTGTTGCTTTAAGGGTGTCAGATTTAGAAAGGTACAAGTTACCTTCATCGTCCCTCTGAATGGAGTATCACTTGTTTACTGATCCTCTAAGACAGGAAAACTTAGAGAAAAGCAAATGTGATACAGAATTCCCCTCCAAAACATAATTTTTAGCATGCTAATCTTCAGTTTCTTGTTGATCAGGCCAAAAATGCATCAACCTGAACCAAACTAGGACTAACAGCTGCCACATTTGGATTCAGCTAGAAATACCCTCACTGGTACTCTTATTTGCTCTCAGTATGAAGCAGCTGTCAAAGATGATGAAAAAGAAAAATGTCACTCTGCTGTGTTCCACTCTCCCTTCACCGCCCTGTTTTGGAGCCACACTACAGCACTGATGGAAAACTACATCCTTTAAATACACAGCATTGCAAAAAGCTTGACAACATTGGAGATCACATCAAACGCGTTGCTGCACAAGGACCCAGGTCTCTGAGGACAGGTACAAGCATAAAAGGTCAAAGAAAACAAGATGAGGAATTCCAGTAGCAAAGCCATGTGAAATACATAATTTTTCCACATACTGGACCAACAGGACACACCACAGTTCATCCTCTCTGGCTTCTTCCTCAGTGCTCCTGATCCTTGACCTTCTGGCTAGGTTACATTTACACCCTCAAACACCACTAATGCAAAAGACCGACAAGCCCAGAAAGAGTCAGCCTCCAAAGCCACCATCCTTATCGCTAGGTCTATCAACACAGCGATGGAGACCTCCTCGGCTTCCACACCCTGAGGGCCTCTAAGAGACCCTATAAATTCTGCCAGTCTTCTCACCCTCTAGGAGGCAGCCTCACTGATCTTCTCTCCCGCTAAGACTCAAATCCTGATCCTGATTAGCAAACAGAGGTAACTGAAGGAGAAAGCTGCCCTGTAGCAGTCCTGCAACACAGTGAGCTGATGAAACACAAGTGAGCAAGAGAGCATGTCTATACACACGCAGAAGAAGCAGCTGCCTCCATAAAGGTGCTCAGAAGCAGCAGACTGGAAAGATTCTGGAGCAGGAACAATCAACAGCATTAGAGTAAAGCAGCAGAGAAAGAGAAGGTGTTAGGGGTTTGTGTTTTTTGTAAAAGAAAAATAAATAATGAATTGTGCAATAGGGTAAGTGAGTTATAATCAAGCAAATCATGACTTAAATGGAGAATCCTTGAAATCACACGTGGTAAATTTTGCAGAAAGAACACTGATTTTAAACATGACATTAGCAGCATTATGGCAAGCAGTGACAGGTATCTCTATGTAAGTCTCTGCAGTAATGTTTTGCTATACTGTTTGCTAATAAGTGATCCTTGTCTGGCTTTTCAGCAACAACTTATTAATCTTGTACTTCGAGCATGAAACATAAAGCTTACAGCAGTGCCAAAGTATTAATGGTCATCTTCTCTCTACAATGAAATCAGTTTAAGAGGACCAATTCTGGGATCTTTCTCCACCTTCCTGGATAGTCAGTGATGCAAAGTGAAAGAACCAGCCCCCTTTGACAGCACAACCTTCTTCATGGTAGATGGCAATACATTGGGTGATACAAGAGAAGGAAAGCAAATGTCCCACAAGGTGGGAGTCCATTTTCCACAGCTCCACTTCATTTTTCTATCTTGAGACATGCTTAGCAGTAGAAGCCAGCAGGCAGAATGCTTTCAGACAGTGTCCCAGGAACAATTTTTTGCTACGACATTTCATGGCATTTGGTGATTCATTGGAAGTACTTGATTATGCACATTTTGATTAGCTTTTGTCACTGTGCAGGCTTGGAGGAAAAAAAAAAAGAAAAAGCACACACATAGAAAGTAAATAGCTTCTCTTGCTCTTTAACAATATTGTCCTAACTTTCCCAAATCACTCCATTCATTTTGGGAACATCAGTTTTTATTACTGTTTTTCAGCTTCTCCCAAATGCTAATTGCTTTTAGCACAAGTTGGGGGGGGAGGGGATGGGGAGGAAACAGTGAGATTTACTCTATGTGAAAAAGCCTCCCAGCATTAATCCAGCATCACATTTGGAAAGTGAAGCTCCTAGTGTCAAAACTCAGAGGTGAGGGTGAAATCCCTTACATCACGATACAAAGGAGCATCCCTGGCAAAGGCTGATGGAGGTTGTGAAGTTGCTAGAGAGCGTGGAGCCTTCTCCCTTTAGGAGCAGACTGTGGAGTCCATGTGAAATTGCTCAAAGGCATTAGTGTTACCAATTTACAGTTCAGATATCTTCATATTTCCAATCCGCCAGTCACGCTCCACTATTTAGACCTCATCAATTCTCAGGGTACTATAAAATCCTCTAGATAGTTTCTTTTCTACAAACACCCACAGGCAGCATATGCAAAGTATCATTTTGATGCTACATAACGGGAAATTAATTTGGTCCCAAATACAGTGTCAAAACCAAGAAAATACTGCCTTATGGCTGAGTTACCTACTGCTCATTTTGGATGCAGTAGAAAGTAAGCCAGATACCTGATTTAGGAATTATGTTTTCATTTGCCTTTTGTTCCACAGGGTCATATTACCGAAGCTTAGCCTTAGACCCTGAAACTCAGAGAATCATTTCTGGGTACTTCTGTATTTTTACCTGCTATGATACAAGTCTTATTGACAGATGACAGACTATAACATTTGGCAGAGATGCAAGAAGTAATGTAAAAACATTCCTGTAAAGCCAAGATCTGACACAGACTTGGTAAAGTTGTTTGAACAGACTTCTCCCCGTTATCTTAAAGTAGGATTAAACTTTCACCTATTTTACACAAGAGATGCTCTGTTAAAAGTGAAAATACATAGAAAAAGAGATGAAGATAAAGAACACGGGGAAAGTTATCACATACACTTTCTGCATATATGTATTCCACTTCAGAGAAGCTAGTCTTGCATGAATTTCCTTGGCAAAAGAGTACTTTCTGGAGCTACTAATCATCTTCTTGACTTCTGTGGACCCTGTAGGAGGAACCCTTGCACCTAGAAAACCAAGTACTGTTTCTTCTAACTGCAATAGTTAGGTAAATAAAAGGGTAGTACTTTTACAAACCTCTCCTTAACACATCATGACTATAACTGCAAAATCACTACCAAAAAAAAAAAAGCCCACAAAAAACCAACAAACCACAACCAAAAACCAAATCATCCCTTGAAAAATGCAAATCATAATAGTACCTAGACCAGAGGATAGAAGAGAGAATGCACCCTTTGATCTCATTTGATTTCTAATTGCAAAATGACACGTGAACAGAAATCCAGTGAGTCATAGATGAGTAACATGATTTTGTGCACTGGCAGGGAAGACTTAAGGGAAGCAAGGGACCATAATACCCAGAGCAAAAATTTACATGAGGATGAACCTGGGTCTTTTCAACTGCAAGAGCAAGCGTTGTTATTTGGCTAGGTAAGCATTAGAGAGAAAAAACGAGCACAGAATACTAAATTAGGAATAGTCCCTTAAATGTTCAGATTGCAATTGCTCTAGAGGAAACATCCTTGTTTACAACCTCTGCTTGAATATTTTTAATGATGTTGCAAGGGAGACAAAGCACCACCTTTCCACAGTAATTTTTCATCCAGACTTAATGATCTCTACAGACCAGCAATGCACAAAACTTAGAAATAAATAATTGATGATTTTACACAGTCTGAGCAGGCTGAGTCATCTCTGATAGACTATTAGAACAGCATCATGAGCCCAGCTGGTATAAAATGCCTAGAAATCTCCTGTTCTTCCTGCAACCGGAGCCTTTATTCCACTCAGGCTGAGACAGTGAGAAAACAAAAAAATTAAGGAAAACCTAAGGGTTAGGTGTTGGGGTATTTTTTTTGGTTGGGGTTTTTTTTTTTTGCCCCCCTCCCCTGAAAAAGTTGTTCTCTCCTTTGCACAGCTCAAGTCACTGCTTTCTCTGTACGCCCACAGCTCTCGTTCAGGTGAGGAAAACAAGCAGAGCTGTTTCGACAAAAGAGGCAAGCTCCCAATTCAGGGCCACAAAGACAGTAGCATTGTTTCTGGGATGCTCCCAGGGATATGCTACAATTCCAGATCATGGTAGTATTGCTCACACAGTTCCCTTCTCCCTTTGGGAGCACAAATACCATAGCTCTGATGCTTATATTTAGGGGAGGCGCTACTCCCCATACTCTAAATGACCTTAAGAACTAAGAAGTCTCACATGCATCTTTGGAGGGGTGAGGAAGAGCTAGCAGACTTCATGAAACAGGACTTTAAGGGTGCACAATAGCGCTTATTAGAAGGAAGCTGAGATAGCTGGCATTTCAGACCTTGTCCAAGTAAGTTTTTATGATAAGAAGTAAACTACACATGGAGGTAGAAAGGATTTATCAACTGTGTGCCGATGTGTCAAAATAGTCCAAATAGATGCTTTTGTTTGGGGAGCAATAGTAGTTTTACATACAAAACCAGATTTTTACTGGTTGTACCCTAAGAGAAGCTAACAGCAGAAGCCTACTAAAACCATTTTCTAGTGTAGACTTGGCCTTAAGTGACACTAGATCTGACAATTTCAGACAATGTACCAGATCAGTCATGGTTACAGGCCTGACTATTGGCAGAAAAATAATATTATCCACACACATATTGTAATTTGCCCTGAAGAGTGTTGCTACCAGGAAGAGAGTCATATAGTTGTCCCACAGCCTGCAGTTTATCTTACTATTCTGGATACACACACCCCTAATCAGACCTTATTGCAGGAATTATATGAGGATAAAACCGACGCTGTAAAAAAACAAAAACAAAAACTTGCTTTTCAGCTGCTCCAAGGCCAGTTCTTTAGTTTGTAATCTTCTCAGAGCACTATGTTTATGAGATGCTATGAGACAAAGGAGGGAGGAAACACCAAATTTAAAACAAGTCATCAAGCTGTTAATGCAACTTTTACATCTTGGTGACGCATACCTGAGGCATATCCCCAGCACTCAGAGTTAAGTGCTTTAAATCTTACCTCTGCCTAGGACAGTCTAGTAGCAAGGTGCCACCAGAAAGGGCACTGCTCTCCCACTCTCCATTTCTGGCCGTGGGTTCTACTGATCTCCTCTGTAACGGCTGGAAGCTAAACAGCAAATACTCCCTAAAGGTACAAAACTAAGTTTTCGCTGGAGTAGTCAGCTCCCTGTAGCCAGCTCCAGTTGTAAGTGAACCAGAGAAACTGCCTTTTTTGATTGCAATTAGATGCTGGATTGGGCTTGCACACCATAAAACTCCATCATCAGAGGTACCCTTGGGAGTACTGTTCAAGGTCTCCCACACAACACAATCATGTAAACCACATCTTTATGCTGCCATTTACAGAATGGACATGGGAATATCTTACCAGTTATCTTATAGACTTAGTGATCAAAACTGATTACACTTTTGTTAATGTAATGATGCTTGTCGATTGGGCTGGGACCAAACAAAGGACAGCTGGGTACATCTAATAAAAGTCAGTGCCGGCTAACACACTTAAAAAGGTACCACCCAAAAAGATAAATTAAAAAATTCTGAAGTCTGTTTATTGCAAGTAGTACTCAAATTAATGCTAATTAATTATTCAAAATGAAGTAGAATATTCAGCTCCCAATTTATTGAACAACATTGTAAGATTCTCTCTTTCCCTGACTCATCCGAGCAGAGTGCTAAAAAAAATTCCACTCACACCCCACCCTCAAAAAAAAAAAACCCAAATAAATAAACAAAAAAATCTAACATGCAAGCCCTCTGAGACAGGGAGAAGAGTTGGGGTATTGACAAGGAATTAATCACTTCTGTAACTTGAATAGTAAAAATACATTAAAAGCAGTAACTTGTTTATGACTGAGAACTCTGTCTAAAAAAGCACATTCAGAAAACAAAGTAGAGTAGGGAAAGTGGAACTGAAACGCTTAAGAAAAAATCTGGACCATGAAGATACTATTACCAGTGCCTAGGGGAAAAAGATTACATTTTTTAAAATTAGGTACCATCTTTGAAACAATCTTTACCTATGTCCTGACAGCTTCTCAGTGAAAAGTGTGCACTGCCAGAACTATCCTGTTTTCCAGTGCTTCTGATGGGAAAAGATATTATGCTATAATGAATCTAACAACCTTATACCTTCTATTTATAATGGGCCCAGAATGCTCCCAAAAATAATTGGACTAGTTTCTTAGCTTAAAGTCTTGTACAGTTACCAGTGCTTAGCAGCAAAGAGAACTGAACACTTTACTAAGTAATAACATGAAAACTCAAGGAAAACCTTTCCAACATACTGTGAAGTTTTACCAGGCACTGGGTGATTAAATTTTAGTTCAGACTGTGGTCAGCTGAGGCAGTATTCTGGACATGATTTATGAGGTAGGGGGTTTTAACCACTATATATTCAAACATTATACTGAAACAGAGCCTGGTGGCATGCAGCAAGACTGATCTAAGCTAAACAAATCTCATTAAGGTGATCAGAATTGAGGTATCTTTCAAATCTAACTTGGATTAAATCCTTCCCAGCAAATGGATTAAGACTAATTGTTAGCGCAAGTGTTACCTAGACAAGGAAAAATGGTCAGCAACACTACCCAAAACCCAAATGTTGCAATCAGGGCTAAATCAGCATTTGTGCAGCTTTAACATACAAAAGTCAATCAAGTCATCCATTTACCTTAACAGGAATTAACCTTTAATTAGCCCTGAAAGATATATCCACAGTAGATTTCCATTTTGCTCCCTTTCCCACAGGCAGTCTCCCTCCCCACCAAGTTCTGGTCTTCCTTTGAATAACTGAATGCTTTATACTGCACATTATCTGAGCAATTAGAAAATACACTTGAATGTCTTTCTTTAAGTCTAATGTGTTTAAATGTTACATATGAGCAACACTTTCAAATGGATTTGTTAGTTTCTTCAGAATGCACGTGCATTTCAGGTTTGCCTTTGTTTAGAGCTCCTACATAAACAATCCGACATTGGCTGTGATTTTGTATGTCACACTTTACTTGTTTGCTATGGCTTTATAAAAGCCCAGATGAAAGGCTTATTATTAAAATGTTCCATCTGATTTTTTACTCACAACTACTCTAACTGCATTCCTCTGCAGCTATACTTGCTAAAATGCTATTTAACTGCACAGGATTTCACAGGCACAGTCCACACAATGAATGGTTAAAGCAGACTTCATTTCTACGGCGTCTAAAGAAATAAGAGTTTAGTTCAGTCAGGACTTCTGATGGAAACAAGATGACT
Source organism: Rhinoptilus africanus (assembly GCA_013400135.1). NCBI lineage: Eukaryota > Metazoa > Chordata > Aves > Charadriiformes > Glareolidae > Rhinoptilus > Rhinoptilus africanus. Next base: position 48,148 of record VXBO01007159.1, read on the forward strand.
CCCCTTTCATATCACTCATTTGTGACTTCGTAGCACTTAAAATTCCAATTCCTGTTTATTGGGACATAATAATTCTACTTCTATCCTCCTATGTTTTAAACAAACAAAAAACTCACCAAAACAACCCAACACCATACTGACAGATCAAGCTGCTGTTTATTCTGAAACCAAGTAAAAATGTCCTTTAAGAAGATGTAAGATCTTTTTTTACATCATGAAAAAAGCAATTAAAAGGTTTCTTTTCTCTTTTTGCCTGGGGAGATGCAATTTGCTATTCGTTTCTGAAATAAAAGTACAAGTCTCTCGGATGCAGCATGAAAATTTCCAAGAACTCATTTGCTCAAGAATACATTTTGTGTGATTACTAGGTGCTTGAGCTAATGGAAAGATAAGTTTGGAACAGTGAAATTTAATTTCGTAATTAATGATCTATCACATCTATTCCTTTAAAGATGCTTATGCCTCAGCAGAACTTACATACGCAGAAAAGTAAGGCAAATGAAACACTTTTATTTTGAGGCGTAATTTCACTCCAATGATTTATAGCAGCTTATGTGATACCCTATTTCTTTCATCATTAGATAAAGTACTTAACAAAAGAGATCACTCCTATTAACCTCAACTTCTGCATGGAGAAAGAGATTCTCATTGAAATACACTGTTTTGCCCAACACGGTTTGGCCCCTCCCTGCATCATGGGAATCCCTCTACCAACTATCACGTTGTATTCTTTCTTGTTTTGCGTTCCTGGCTATAAACTTTATATCAAGTACACAAACAGAGATACTACATACAAGAACTCTGTGCAAGTCAACTGTAACTTGAACTTGTGACACGCTGGAATAAGAGCTTTTCGGAATAATTTCTGTGAAACATAGTAAAGTTAGCTTCTAGTACTGTCTTGATAGACAACAGAAGAGTCCATGTGATCTCCCACATGTATTTGTGCTGGCCGAAGTGTCTTCATTCTTCATACTCTGGTGTTGGGTCTAATGCCAAGAGGAAACACACAGCCAGTGCATGATGTTTGCACGTGCCCGTGACAGTGCGTTGTCAGATGGCCCTCAGGGGACACCTTTGCCTCTCAGTTGCTACAGATGTACAAGCACACATAAAGAAATGGCAGCAGATGTCATCATTCAAAGGATGCATTTATGCAATTGCTCACAACATTACAAGGTTTAATGCTCTTGAGAAATGGTTTTATATTGGCTTAGAGGTTAGGGAATGAATTAAACACTATAAAAGGCAATTGCTGAGGAGTATCCAACAATTCTTGCTTGTATAAATGCGCATTACCCTCAGAAAATGTTTCCAAGTAGAAACATCTTGGCTTCTGTGGGGAAAAAGCTACCAAAGAACGGTCAATAAGCAAGTTTCTCCTGCTAACCTAAAAACATCTATGTGCATCAGCCAGTTCAGTGGCTAATCTCTACAGTCACAAGAAATATAAGATTCTTTGTGAGGGCAAGGAGATCGAACAGTGTTTGTGATACTTGTCAAATATTTCTTGACAAAATACTTCAATGCTGATATTTTGTAATAGAAAACAAAGGTAAAAAATATCATTATGTTGTCTAAAACGCACTGCGTCTCACCGATTGCAGCTCTGAGAGCCATCAGCCATTCTATTTATTTCAAAAGAGAGTGTTAGGAACCTCTGGTGGAAAACACCTAATTTCACTCACGTTACTCTGCAAACCACATGTACACAAGCAGGAACCAACCCTGACACAGCATGAGCAAGAGCACTGCGTTCTCAGGCTGGCTGCAAGGTAGCAACAACAGACTTGCAGCATTCCTCCTCGGCCTAGGACCCAGACACAGACTGCCTTGCTCACCCTTCCCCCCCTTCCCCCCCAAAAAAGTCCCTGTAATCACTGCCATGTTTGTTTCTAAAAAATGAGTACTTATCTTCTTTGAAATCCTATTCTAAAAAGAGAGCAGTAAATTCCTGTGGAAATCACAGGTTAGCACGCTGGTAAACTCATAAAATGCTGATGGTTTCCGTGGCTTGCTGAGACCACAGGCACTTCCACATCACCGTGTCATGAATGCACTACGGTTATTAACAACTCAAAATTAAAATAATTCCTCTGAAAATGGATCGTTTTGCTGTTTCATGCTGTCAAATGAACCTGTAGGAGGGCAGTAATATTTCAGTGGGGGCTGAAGGTGAATGAAAAACGCGTTAAACTGAATGCTAAATTTAGCACTATCCGTAGGGAACCGGGGTCTCAGAGACCAAAACTGATTAATCTTGCAATGACTAAGTATTGGATTTAGCAGCCTGAATTCTCCACCAATTTAATCTTTTTTACCAATGTTATAAGGAAAGCCTCCCTGCTCAGTTCCTGCCTGTCAAATAGGTGCTGAATAATCAGCCCCATAACATGCAGGCTGTGGATGGACAGAAATGAAATCATGTTATGAATATTAAGCACAGGTTTTAAGGCTGAAAATGTTAATTTCAAGTATCATGGGTTTTCTTTAGCAGAAGACTACCTAGCTTGCAGTATGAGCCATCACCCAATTTTACCTTTTCTGTTGCAGTGATAGGAAGGCAATTTGCCACCACCACTTCTGCTAGTCTATCTCCAAACCAGAAATTAATTAACAGAGCTGCAAGGACAAGTTGAACCTTCACCGGTAGTTTCAATGAGATTAATTGACAGGATATTTTTAAACCCCCTTTGACAGCCTGACAGCAATATAAGTTGAAACAAGGGACTGTCCTGTTTCTCTTTTTCCTGTGCTCATAAAAATGCCAGACACCGTGCTACCCAGTGGGGAGGAATGCAGCAGAGCCGACAAGGTGCTCCTTCCCCAGGCACGATCAGGATGGTATGTGGCAATCTTCACCCAGGCACAGGATGAACAGAAAGGAAGCAGAAACACCCCAGCAAGTGACTGTCAGACTGCAAGAGAACCACTCCCAGAGAGCAGGAACAAGGAGATGTGGCCACTGGTACCTGGGCACAGCTCGTTCACCCAGCAGCAGAACACGTTTAAGGCTTTTAAGAGTAGGAATGAAATAACTCCCATTTCCACCAGGTAATAACTTCCTAAAAGGAAAAAAGTTTTTCTTTCTTGATATTTTTAAATCCACCCCATTTATTTATTTATTTATTTATTTCAATAAAAATGTTTGAAAGATCGATATGGGAGATGCCTTGCAGGAAGAGAGCTGTTTGCAGGATCATTGCTCCGCTAATGGCATTTCTTCCCCAGCAGAGCTGCTTGCTAAAAACAGTGACTGTGAACACTTTTAGACAAGCAAGCTGTATATTTCTTCCACACTTTGCCAGACTAGAATTCAATCGGAGTATACTGTCAAAGGAGGGCTGATAGCAGGCAACTAACTCATCCCCTATTCCAGGCTGTTTGCTTCCAACAAGCTCATTTCACAGCATAGTTAACAGAGCCTCTTCACGATAAGGATGACTGCTCAAAGCACTCAGGGTGATGTTGTTTTAACACCAAATCTATATTGAGGTGGTTGATACAAGTAGTGCCATACAATGCTGGAGATTTAACATAGTGCCTAAGGAAAAAAAAAAAAAAAAGGCTTACAAAGGTTAGTGGAGTGGAATGAGACATGAAGCCTTATATCAACATTCCTCTGTTTCTGAAAGTCCAATTACATCTGTTGACGCTGTGGGTATTTCTCAAATACAATGCTTTCACATAGCACTTATTTACAGCAAATATAACTACACTTGCAGGTTAATTTGCTGGGTAAAGATTTCATGTGCGAGATTAGCTAGTATTCTTCCAATTCTTCTGGTCCTTGTACACCTAATATATTGCCAGTGATATTTATATTGTATAGGATTATTTCACTTGATTTCCTTACAGGGAAACCACCTGAAAGGGGTAAAATAAATCACTTTATATCACCAGTTCAATGCATATGTTCTGATTTTATGTGCTATGTAATTGTTTATATAATGATTTCCTTACATTATAAATATTTAAAGATTAAACAAAGCTACTACAGTGGAGATATTTTTAAGCATTAATGATGAAAATGGAAGAGAGTTCCATTTTCACAGAGATTTTTCCATCCTGCTTTCCAAAAGTGTTTTTGACTTGGGGCCATCACATTTGAACTTGCCCTTGCTGTTTCCACAGCCACTTCTGAAAATCTCCTCTCTCCTCTGTCATAAAGATGCTTTAACTTCATTACTGCTTGGATCCTTTGAATTCTTTTCCAGGTCTCTAGGTATCTAAACATAATAGGGCACCCATAATGTGTGGTTTGTCCTAATTATCAGAAGTCATGAGTGTTGTGATGGTTGATTCATGAACCACATCTTTAACAGCATGAAAAATATTTTCTCAATTGATTTGGTTGTAAATTCTTTCTGCAGCCTTTATTTTAACAAAGGTATACACACACAATCCCATGTCACTTGGTCAATAGAAAATGAGTCCCTTGCTGTTATGCGGCTCACACTTTCACCCTCTACTTGCATTAGCAATTAAAAAGTACTAATTGAGCATATGGATTGCACTGAAGGTCAAGACCCATTTTAACTCTAAAGTTAAGCTATTTGTTAAGAGCAACCATTGAATTGTACCATCACTATGGTATCTGTATGTCAAGTGAAAACATACATTAGGAAAGCTTTTGTCAATACCACCTTGTTGCACGAACTGCCTATAAATTGCAGTTCCCTGTCACCACAGAAGAGAGATAGTGCAGAAACCTGAAGTGTCAATGGTGGCTACTATGCTTCTTTCCAGGCACACGGAGATAAGAACATCTCAGCTCAAAATAATTATGAGATTTTGGCAGTTTCCCCAAATTTTGAGAGAGCTTTCACAAATTGTCTCAGCCAAACATTGTCTGGACCCCTTCAAGTATAATGAAGTTCGTCCATGAAAAAATTCCCACATTTCTAAAACAGCTGCGTACATAGCCCAATTAGTTCAATGTCAAAATTGCATTTCCCTCCACCTCCTGTGCACAGTACAGGTGTTGAGTAGAGAACAACATTATTAAGTGCCAAATTCCCAAATGCCTCCTGAGATTTTGCACATGCAAAAACCTAATTCTGAGCATGGTCATTAGTAGATGGACACCTGTATTTGTCAGCCAAACATTCATGCTCTCTGTTTGCAACTGCATTTAACAACATGCTTAATGAGCATACAAACATTGACTCCATAACGTGCAATTCCCTGTAACTGCTGTTTGTCTCAGTGATGGCGGGTGAGAGAAAACCAAAGAAGCTGCACTTGGATCTGTTGCCCTGAGTTCCGCCAAAAACACCAAGGTGGGTAAAGAAAGTGGAGGAGGAGGGGAAAAAAAAAGGAAAAAATAAAAAAAAGTTGTGGGCGACAAAAGTGCTTACACAGTTGTGACAGGGAGACTTAGTCATGACAGGTGACCTATATGTATCCAATTAATTGGGCTGTTATACTCACAGAGGGAAAAGAAAATCCTGCACACACACTGAATACTTCTACCTCATGCCAGGGTGAAACCAAAACTGTTGAAAAGTGTCAGCACTCACATGAGGTACTGAGAAACAACTCTAAAAGGCCTAAAAGACCATACCTTTTTCCTCCTCCACCTCAGATCAAGTGAGGTTACATCCTTACATGATTCCTGACAGGCAAGTGCCACATTGGAGTTCCACCAGAACTCAGGTAATGGTGCTGAAAGACTGTTGAACAGCTTCCACCACTGACTACCGAAACAATGATGACAATCTTGCATTTTAAAAAAAGTTCACGTCCTCAGTTATGCTGGAATATTCAAGTTCTCCATGGCCATCAGTCTAAGCTTCTGTTACTTCATGCCAACTATAGGAACTGAATCATGAAACATCCGGGGGAAAGCAGAGTCCCAAAAAAGCCTGTGATTCATCCCACAGCGTCCTGTTACTTCACGGGGGTGAGTACTATTACCAGCACTCATGACAGTGAGCAAGCCTGACTCGTCAACCTGATTTTTTCCAACTCTGAACTCAGAAGCCTGCAAGAAATCTTACTCATGGTTGCCACACTCATGAACTTAGAGACTGGTAGAACTCATACAGAAACTGTTGGGTTTTTGCAGCAGTGGTCATCAGAATTAAGTAAAGCTTGCAACACATTCATTGTTTAATGAATTTTCACATTCTTTGGTTAGCTTGGGTCAGTCTCCACAGGAACCTGAGGGACCTTCTGCACCCACTTCAAGGGGCTTGAGAGAAGGCCCTTAATTTAACTTTTTTTAAAGGATCTAAATGAGTATAAGCATCAAAACAACAGTTCTGATTATGCTTCAGGAACAGCAGTTGACAAAGTCATGTTTGCATATTTTATGTTGTATATCTTGATATATAGAGTTGTTAGACTCTGAAGAAATTAAGAAAAAAAAAGCCTTCTCCTGTAAATAGTGTAGAGCTTTTCCAATAACTCACCACTGTATCGCTAGTGCCCTCCTTAACGGTATTTTGGTACTGACAATGCAGTACAAATTAGGAGAAGTAAGCCTTTTGGCTGGCAAAAGCGTACCTACAGAGTTGGACTGAAGCTTCTCCAGGGCCCTAAAGAAGCCCCTCTAGAAAATAATATATATGTATAACACACATTTGAAAAGAACACATCTCCCAGCCAGATCACCTTCCTTCACAAGTGGAGACTGTAGGATAACTTAGGGACATGAGCCATTTGCCACTGCTATTGGTTTTCTGAATTTCTTCTTCTTCAGGCAGGTTGAGAGCGAGAGAAAACCCAAAATGCACATTGTCCCTTTGTACTGAAAAGGAATGTAAGAAGCAGCAGCACCAGCAACCAGGCCCTTTCCTCTGCCCACTGGAACAAGTCAAGGCATGACCTTGATGGTGCCAGTTTCTAATTAATAGTCCAAAAAATAAAGTTATATATACACACCTAATCCAAATTATGAAAAGGAAGAAGGTTTCCAGGCTGTAAAGCTCAAATATGAAGCTACTCACAGCTGGGCCAAGTGGATCTGAGGATCCTTTAGAGTCAGCATCAAGCACAACTGATGCACAAGCCCAGCATACTTTGAAGGGATTTGTGCTTAATCACATGCCTTGGAACTCATAAACCAGAAAGGACTAGAGAAAGAAATAAAGCTGGTCTGCAGAAAAATAGATTCCAGCCTACCTGCTTTTTGTACTTCTGCCCATAACTCTTGAAGCTGGTGCTTTTCCGTGCTGTTGAAACTGTCACTGAATTGATTGCCTCAGTTGCCAAGGAAACCAAAGGGATGATGTTAATGGATACTATTTAGGACACTGAAAAGCTTAGAAAATAAAATTGTTTGACATGAAAAGCATGGTGTCACAAGTTTGTTAAAAGCTACCTTGAGCCTTAGTACAGAAAAGAGAACTAGATAGGATTTTTTTCCTTTTCTTCTCTCTGACAATTTTTTTTGTCAGATACTTATAGCTTTATGCACTCCAACTGGCTTAACTGTCAGCATCACTTTGTAGTAATTTTTCTAGCTTTATTTCCCAAAACTGAAGTTAACTCAAACACAGAGTCACTCTAATTCTAATCAGTGGAGTCTAGACTTTTCCAAAAGCATCACATATGATGCTAAATCCGATTTGACTTTGGGAAAGCTCTCCAGCATTTAGATTTTTTAAGTCAAAGACCTTTGCTTTCATGAACTGTAAGTTATGGAAGATTTTCATAACAGATGTGGCAGACCTCATAAACCAAACCTACGTGTTATAAATTATTATGTTTTTAGGAACATGTTTCTATTAAAAAAAATATAAATCTCTCATTTGAAAAGAGACAGATTTCCCAAAACATAAGAAAACATCAGGGAACTGTAAATTATTTTTTCCTTTTCCACAAGCTATATGTTCACAGCATGAGTCTTATATCAGAAGCAACCACAAAAGTCTGAACTTATACTAGTGAAGGATCAAGCCCCAGGCACATATTTATTTACAGAAGGCTTGGGTAGTTATTTCTGCACTGGAGTCACAGATGACCCATAGTCAGACACCTTGTTGCCATGGAAATCTTATACTACCACCCTCTGCCTTGCTTCCATCCAAGATCCTCCTTTGCATCCCTCGTGATCCCTGCCTGCCACAGCTCCCATAGGCCCCGTGTCCTGGGCAGGCAGCAGCTGCTGGCAGGACTGGAGCACATTTAACCCTGCCTGGCACTTCCAGTTACAAGACAGTCCAGAAAGTGAACCTTTAGGCTTATGATACTTGACCGAAAGTCTTCTGCCACTTAGCATTCTCATGCACACAGAAGTCTCTGAAGTTGTGTCTTACTTCTCAGTGTTACACAGAAGTGATTACAGAAACTAGTGCCCTTCTGTGCTTGATGTGGGGTGAGACAGTAGGAAGTTCTAGCTAATTAACAATAATTTTCCTCCCAGGAGAAGGAAAAAGAAACAATATCCTATGGCTGCTCGTTCTCATGGAGCACCCTTCATAGAGGCAATTCAGTGACAGAGCTCATAAGGTGCAACCAACACCAAAAAAAAAAAACGGTGAAAGAGGCCGGGAAGCACAGGCTCCACAGGCTCCACCTGAGCACACAGAATCACAGAATCCCGAGTGCTACCTAAAATTAAACTATGTAACTAAGCATCATCCAGAGGCTCCCTGAAGTCTGACAGGCTTGGTGCTGAGAGGGCTTCCCTGGGGAACACGTTCCAGAGACCAACCACCCTCTCAGTGAAGAATCACAGAAGAATAATCAGGGAATGGTTTGGGTCAGAAGGAACCTTCAGAGGTCATCTAGTTCAACCCCCCTGCAGGGAGCAGGGACATTTTCTACTAGATCAGTTTGCTCAAAGCTCCAGCCAACCTGACCTTGAATGTTTCCATGGACAGGGCATCTGCCACTTCTCTGGGAAACCTGTTTCAATGTTTCACCACCCTCAGTGATGAAAAAAAGATTTCTTCCTTCTATCTAGTCTAAACCCACCCTCTTTTAGGTTAAAACCATTACCCCTTGTCCTATCACAACAGACTTTGCTAAAAAGGCTGTACCCATCTTTCCTGTAGGCCCTCTTTAAGTACTGAAAAGCCACAATAAGGTCTCCCCAGAACCTTCTCTTCTCCAGGCTGAACAACCCCAACTCTCTGCCTGTTCTCATAGCAGAGGTGCTCCATCCCTCTGATCATTTTTGCGTCCCTCTTCTGGACCTGCTCCAACAGTTCCATGTCTTTCCTGTGCTGAGGACTCCAGAGCTGGACGTAGAACTCCAGATGGGGTTTCACCAGAGCAGAGTAGTGAGACAAGACCACCTCCCTCAGCCTGCTGGCCACGCTTCTTTTGATACGGCCCAGGATACAGTTGTCTTTCTGGGCTGCAATTGCACAGTGTCAGCTCGTGTCCAGCTTTTCATTCACCAGTACCCCCAAGCCCTTCTCACAGCAGGGCTGCTCTCAATCCTTTCATCCCCAGCCTGTATTGATACTGGGGGTTGTCCCAACCCAGGTGCAGGACCTTGCACTTCACCTTGTCAAACCTCACAAGGTTCACATGGGCCCACCCTAGAAATGGGCCCATGTGTTTCCAGATTCCTATTTTCCTGATATTGGGACACTTGGAGAGCTGTTCTAGCCTCCACTGGTGGCTGTGGCCTACAGAGCCTGACCATGCTCCCCAGGAAGCTCTGCACCAGCAGCAGTCCCACCAGTTAAGGTCAGGGAGCACAGAGCAGCCTAATACTGCTTTCTATCAGGACTATTCCATATACCATCATTGCTAGCTGGCTACGTACTTCCTACACATTATTCCAGTCCAAAGCATCAGAAGGACTTTAGATGGGTTTTGCATCATCTCTGCAGTTGCAAATCTCTGCAAAATGGAGAATAATTATTCCTTTTAATTTTTTTTTCCTGTTGTGCCCATGCCTCTCATCTATACTCTGTACTCCAGAACCATACCTCTATTTATGCATGAAAAATGTTGCTCTTTCCTAACATAGCAATAGGAACAAGGGCCTAAAGTAACAGTTAGAAAATATAGGATTCAGCAAGCTTATTGGAAGAAATATGGGACAAGAGTCCATTATACAAAACACATATAGGACATTAAAATCACATATAGAGCACTTCCATTGGTATGACCTGGTTGCAGACATTGACCCTTGGTGATATTTCAGAATATTAAAAAAAATAATTTAATAATCCTAGTGATTATTCTCCATACAGCACACAATTCCATTTCCAGAAAGATATCTCCATTTTCCCAGCCTGCGTGCATTGGAACTGCAACCTATCAAGATATATGTATTTAAAGCAATTTCAGTATGAGACCATTAGCATCACAATGTAAGTGAAGGAAAAAATGGTTATGACATTTCCAAGTCGGCTCTAGGCAAAACGAAGAAAACACCTTCCCACTACTGCCCAGTGATGCTCTGCACCTTTCAGTCTCCTCTGTGGCCTCAGGAGAGAAAGCTAAAAAACCGCATTCCTGACACTTTTACAGCTTCTGAAATTTAAATAGCTCTTTTCCTGGTTGAGACTGAAAGATTTTTTTTTATTATTATTATTAGTCCCAGCACTGAAAATTAGCCCACTCCAATTAAGGCTTCAACGAGAAGTAATGTCTCCCTTAGGGGAATACACTGACATCTTAAATTAAGAAACATTCCTACTAACAAGCCCATAAATCTTCCCAATTAACTGTATTCTCCACTAGTTTATGAGTCTTCTGTTCAATTTGACAATCCTAATCTCCCAAGGGGTGCAGGGAAGGACAAGACCTCTGTGAAAGTTGCTTTCCATTTCTTGCAGCAGAAGGGAATACAGATAACCTCACTGATCATATTTTTATTCGACACATCTGAGCCAAATGGCACCTCACAGCCTAGGTACTTTACAGTGCTGTCAGGTGAAAAGGTTTTTAGTCAGTCATAGCCCCCGTGACACATTTCTCACTCTCCGTAAAGAAGCTCTGTGTCAGCACCTCTAGGAACACACCACCAAGCGACTATCCCACAGGACAGCTTTGAACACTTCTCCTCCGCAGATTATTCTTTGTCTATCCAAAGCTTCCATGGAACACAGTCAGGGTCTGTCCTAGGAAGCAGTGTTGTGCAACAGTGGCTGGTGGTGCCAGGTAACATCGGCTGGAGGAGAAAGCTAGCACGAGCACATCTGTCAGCTATATTACATTTAACTTCTCTTTCTGTAAAATAGATGGGTTTATCCCCTTTTAACATGTTAAGAGGGTAGCTGAAAAGAACAGAAAAGAGACATCTGAAACCGTGATAAACAGTGAAGAACACAAGCCAAGAGGAAGGAAAAGATAACAGAATGTATGAAGAGAGCTCTGCTTTTTTTTTTTGAAAGACAGATGTCAAAACCTATCATCCCAAATTGCATGAGGCGTGCGGGAGTATTGCCTGACACTTTAAAAAACACAGCCAGCTGAAGTCACCTCTCTGGCTAAGGGAGTGCACTAAGTCAGAGAGCATAAGATGCGCTCATTACTTTAGTGTACAATGGTCATTACTCCAGGGTACAACGTGTCCTGACGTATGATGTCAGGTACAAAATGAGAAGTGTCTCTTAGCTCCCTGGGAAGGGGATTAGCACAGAAATGGCAGAATGGCTTATCACATTCCTTCTTTGGAAGGAACGGGCAATAACATTCCCCACCAACACCATTCCTTTATTGGTCTGTTTTGGGGGGGGGGGG
>VXBO01007159.1:66115-86492 GCA_013400135.1 Rhinoptilus africanus
GTTTCGTTGGTGTTTTTTTTTCTTGTTTGGGGGGTGGGTTTTTTTAATCTTCTTCCTCAAATGTGCTGTCCTCATGTCAGCCAAGACAGCTGCTCCCATCAGTGAAGCTGCACAGGTATTGTGGTACTTTGGGATGACATGCTCCATGCTGCACACAAATGTGATTACATATATAGGCATCATGGTCCTAAAGGAGTGAATTAAGGACACACACTCATTCTATATTGTCTATGGAGAACAACATAATTTTTTTATTTTAGCACTGCAATCTTAAGGTTCCGGGTTCCTAGATGATTAGGATGACAGCAATAGATTTGCTCTTGGACTAAGAGAATTATTTCCTCCCACCTTCCATACCTGGAGCATATATACACTGAATATTTCTGTACCATACAATGCCATTACAGCTTCACACCTCTTCCATAGTTACAAGACCATTCTGACCTCTAACACAATTATCACTGTCCTTCCTTTTCTGCCTCCTGCCTTTTTTCCATGATTGTTTTCCGTTCGATATGAATTTCCTTCCATCAGTGCCCATGGTAACATCCATAGAAATAGCAGCAGGCTAGACAGTGGCCATGAACAGCTCCCTAGCTGTGGAAACCTGCCAACATTTATCACAAATATAATAAGATGTGCCACAGAAGCAAAAAGCATAACAGCACTTCTTATACTCTCTTGCACATTCTTGACACATTTTGGTAGCCAGAGCAATTTGTGAACACAGCGAACTGCCCATCTGGCCTTTTGACATTTATGAGCATATGGATGCACCTTAATGGCACGTTCAAAGATTCTAGAACTATAAATTCAACTAAATAGATACCTTCACATTAGCCATCAAATAAAACTTGAGTCACCACGCTGTCAGAGATGCTACTATGACAAAGATACACAACACACAGACTGCCTCGTGCTGAAAGAAACACTGAAACTGTTTTACATTTGAAAATTTTGAAAACGTCCACTGCATATTTAAAATTCTCTCCAGTTAGGCTTTTGGGTATGGGGGGTCTGGCTGGATTTCTTTCTAAGTAACTTTTGTTAAGAGATTGTGATGGCAGGTGACATGATCATATCCCAAAGAATTACTGATGAGAGCCTGGAATCCTGCAGTGATTTCTTTTAAAATAATCACCAACTGCCTCCCAGAGTGCTAGTTTACTGAGAGCATCAAATGATTAAGTTTACAATGGTGAATCAGAAATGAAACCCAGGCTTATTTGGAAAGCAATCAAACTATATTTAGACTGGAAGATGTTGAATGCCATAAACAACAGATATGCATGCTGTTAGGAGGTTCCACACAGGGACAGATAAACTTTTGGCATACAGCAGAGTGGTCTGTCTAGACCTGCATGGGAATCAAGTCCCGATCTACATACACTTTAGAGAAAGGCACAGCAAAGTCCATGCCTGGCTGCCATGCAAGGATCATTTTTTCCTCTCCTTCCATCAATTTAAGATAGCTTATGCCCCATAGCACAGAGGTTCACATCCCTTATTTAACAATCAAGTTCAGATCCTCAGCCACTGTTTAGCAGCCTTTGCCTTTAGGTTACATATTTTCATCTGAATGCTTTCCACAATTACTTGGAATGCTAGGTCACCTGTAAAAATGCTTCTCTTTTCCAAATCTCTGTCAATTTACAGGCTACACCTGTGGATGGCACCAAGCCTTGCACAAAAGTTGCTAACACAGAAACTTGATAATGCCTGTATTTTAGCATTTCTGAATATGGGACTGCTTACCAGAACAAGGAGATGATTACCATAACTGACAATACCACAAGGCTTTATTTTCAGCTCCTCAAAACCTGCAAGATCTAATGCGTTCTGTATAATCCGAGGCATGAATTTAAACTGGTGTACCAGAGCAGTTTAACAGCTGCACAGGCGCCTACACACCTAAGCCAACACTCTCCCTTCAGAGCATCCTCACATAGGATCACATGGCCTACCTACATCTACAGAATTATATCCACATGAGGGGGGTTCTGTCCTTCACCTCTGACATCCCAAATTTATATTAACTTCTTTACAAGTCCCAGTCCAAACTCCCAAAGCTCCTATTCCTTCTGTCACACGTGCAGTTAGGAGACTTATAGCCTCAGCCTCCTGATCTCTCCCTCAGGTTCATGGTGCTCAGAAAAAGGGTCCATAGGCAGAACTGAATGAACACACAAAGGTGGGGATCACAGTATTTGAAGAGGTGTTGTGAGAAGCTGCAAGTTCCTGCTCAGGCCACAAAAGGAATCGGGGGACTTTGCATGACAAAAGTGAGGTGCCACCGTTTAGCCAATCCACAGCATCACATCTCACTTCAAAAGAGAAACTCACTCCCTCACTGTGTTTTTTGTAGCACATGTAACTTCTAATCTGGGTGTGAAAAACTAACACAACACCTCAGAAAGGTGGTCTGCACCCTTCCAGACAAAGGTACAAGAAGAGTTTGGCATGAAAGTGAACTGACAGAGAGCAATAGCAGAACAGTAGTTTCACTTGTATTATTTGTCCTGTGACAGAGTCAGTCAGCCTTTGTGCTCCTGTAAGATCACAGGACCATTATGCTTGGTTAGCAATTCAATATTCTAGGGTATTTTTCCTCCGAGTCATTTCTAACGGCCTCTAACTCACTAAGGAAGACTAAATACAACTTCTGCTTCATTCACTGTTAGTACTGCTGTGGGAGGAAAGCAAGCAGAGCCCGAGCACAAGGGTCCTAACCATGCCACCCCCTCAACTCGCAAGCTTAACAAAACGCACTGGTTTCCTCTAAATGCTCAATGAGTTAGGCAGCACGATCCTAGAAATAGTTGTAGAATCAGTAATATCAAGTGAACTGCAAAAAGTGGTGTCTGTAGTTTCTAGCACTTCACTAATTACTGTCTAGGTAATGGAGCTGAACCTTTTCACATAGCTTGATGTTACTGCAGCAATTTGCCTGATGTAGCCTAAAGACTCAAAGAACATGATATTTCTTTAGGAGTTAAAAGGGAGGTTAATATCCAAGTATAATTTAAAGGATATAATTAAAATCTCACTTTCATGCTTTTCTAAGAAACTAGTCTCTTAGGATTTTGATGAACAAAACCTAGCCGGGCAGATGAGAGAGATTTTCACTGAGGAACAAAGCCAGAACACCAAGACAGAAATTAATTCTGTACACTACCATCCCCAAGAACAGAAAGTAGCAATAAAGAGAAAATGAGAATGTCATTGTAGGGCTTGAGGGAGAAGGCCTTATATTTTTCAAAACTAGCAATGGAATTGAAAGTGATTTAAATATCTCAAAAAGATAAGGAAGAAGAGCTGTTCTCCCTGGGTTTCTGTAGAAATAGCGTCCTTGGAATGAGACTCAGTGGCTATGGAAGATTCTTCCTTGATATTCTTTATCAAAAGCAGTTGGGAATTCAATACAACTCCCAAAATAATCTTTTTTTAATATATATAAAGCCAAACACATAAACTAGATAGCACTTTTTGAACATCTGGACTTGGATTTTGTATATTAGTTTATGTAAACCAAGTAAATTGCAAGTTCTTGATATATATGCATAGCCTGCATTCTGCCCTTTCATCAGGTTTAGGCTGCATGCATTTGTTTTAATTTTAGAAAGTTGTCCACTTAACCTTGAACCCAAGGAGCAGCTATCACATGGATAATTGATTTTGGTTACTTTCTTAATTTTATTTCCAGTGAATAAAGCAGGAGTGTGTGCCCCTTTGACTTTCAAAATACAAAATTCCCAGTTAACACCTTTCCTATTTCTGCCCTTTCCTGTTAACACCTTTTCCGTTTAAAGCATCTTTGATAGAAATAGTCAGAGGTTGAGGGTGACTCAAGTACACATAAAACCGATTAATCACCAAGAACACGGAGGCTAGCAGCACAAATGACTTTGAGAGAGGACGTGCACACTTCTTGCAGAGTGCGGCAAACTGTTGGGGGACAGAGACCGCATGGTTTACGCTACAGAAAGTGAGAGTATTGCTGTACGAGAGCAATACTGAGTCCCAAAGCAGTTCAGACTAAACTGTGGTTATTATTTCCATGGCCTTTGGAACAGCATCGCAACCTGAAGTACCTGTAGCATCTAGTGCTACTGCAGCATCCATCACTTTTCAGCATCTTTTATCCCAAAGGCATCCTAGCTCTAGAACACCCACATGCCCACAAAAGCAATGCCTTACATTTCCTTTGCTGAGGAAAACTATGTTCTCACTTGTCTTTTAAAGCTTGTCTCTTAAAGTTGTCTTGACAGCAATTGAGGCAGTGCACTGCCAGATTCTGGTGCCAATCTTGAATTTAGAAAAGGACATAGCTCTGTATCCATTTGCACTCACTAGAATTCCTGTCCTTCCTCTATTATCTGTTTGATAAGTGGGAAGCCAGTTGCTTATTGCATATAAACCAGGTGAGCAAGCATGGCTTTTGAGGTGACTGGTGGAATACAGCCTTCTGTCAGTGGATTTGCTCAACACCTGCTTCCAAATGCCATTTATGTTGTTGTAGATGTCCCACAGACAAGGACCACAGCAAGGTACAGCTCCCTGCTTCACAAGGACTCAGTGGGCAAGAGGTTCTAGAGCACCCTCAGAAAGGTTGGAGCCCTTCTCCAGCTCCAGTGAACACCAAAAGCCTCCTGTGTTACATAGTAAAGCTGCGTGCAACTTCATTTCTTACGCTAGAGGTTTCTGAGCTCAAAATCAGAAGCCTATAGATTTTTTTAAGTGTCATTCCTGCATCACAAAGCCTACCCAACCTCACTGGAAGCAAATGTACAAAGAAAGACACTGCAGGGGTTAGGGGCAGGGAAGAGCTGAGATATTTCTTCCCCCAAATAGAATATGACCTTGTAAGAAATCAGTACAACCAAGGAATGGAGTTCAAGCTCTCCCATATGAAGATCGGACAAAAAGCACAGCAGTCTTGCTAGCTAGCTGCAGATTCCTTCCAAGCCCCCACCCCCAAAGCAAGCAGTTTGCAGAACTGGAAACCATTCACTCTGTATTCGAAATAAATGATCTTCTGATGCAGAGAGGCTGGGAGGGATGGCAAGCTTTACACAGAAGTGCTGAGCAAGTTGTATGCGTGTACTGAAATTTAAAGGGTAAATGGCATTAGGAGGGCATTGGTGATGATTATAGCCGTTAATGAGGCAATGGAAAAACAAGCAAAGGTCACAAGCTTTAAATATTAACATGCTTGAATATCAATCAACTCAAGAAAATCTTTGCAGTGAGCAGAGAAATTATCTCATTACAGAAAAGATGTTTCTAAAAGCTGACTATCCAGCAGAGTAGGATCATCATCTTATAGCAAACTGGGTATTTTCAAAACCAGCCCAGTTTCAACAGGAGCTGTGGTGGCCTTGACAGGTCTGCTAACATCTACCGAGAGAAGCACATGAGAAAAATATTTTCAGAAGGCAGCTGTGAGGTGTAAGAATCAATCAACAGAATCATAGAATCGGTGAGGTTGGAAGGGACCTTTAAGATCATCAAGTCCAACCATTAACCTGCCCTGACAAAAACCACTTCTAAACCATGTCCCTAAGCACCTCATCTCCCCTTTTCTTAAACCCCTCCAGGGATGGTGAATCCCCCCCCTCCCTGGGCAGCCTAGTCCAATGTTTAATAACCCTTTCAGTGAAAAAGTGTTTCCTGATATCCAATCTAAACCTGCCCTGACATAACTTGAACCCGTTTCCTCTTGTCCTATCACTTGTCACCAGGGAGAAGAGGTCAGCCCCCATCTCTCTACAACCTCCTTTCAGGTAGTTGTAGAGGGTGATGAGGTCTCCCCTCAGCCTCCTCTTCTCCAGGCTAAACAACCCCAGTTCCTTCAGTCGTGCCTCATAAAGTCTGTCCTCCAGACCCCTCACCANATCCCCTCGTCCAGATCATTGATAAAGATACTAAAGAGAACCGGCACCAGCACCGATCCCTGGGGGACACCACTTGTGACTGGACACCAACTGGACTTAACTCCATTTACCACCACTCTCTGGGCACGGCCATCCAGCCAGTTCTTTATCCAGCGAAGAGTACACCTGTCCAGGCATGTTAATGCATGTTAACTTTTACACATGCCATGGTACATACATCAGTTAGTGTTGGTATATGGGACTGAAAACCTCAGATCAGATACATCTAGGCACTCGTACCACAGGAAGGACAGTGTCCGAGTAGATGGACCTCAAGGGGGTAGAGCAGCCTGTTGAGATATTCAGCACTTTATGAATTCTATTTTCAGAAAAACATAGGAACAATTTATGCTCAAATTCAGGGCTCTTCAGTCATTGTTTTAAAACCTTGGAAGGCCTCATACTCAGATTTCTCAGGGGTATTTTAAGTATTTAAATCCCATTACCATGTAGGGGCTTTCATAGATCAGCACCTCAACATGTAATTTAGGGGATTTTCAAGTATGACTTTCTCCCATTGGCTCCCATGGGAGTTAGTCATAAAAAAATAAGTACGACAGGACTAACTATAGAGTAAAACCTGACAGAGGTGGTCTATCTTCAGGAATTTCTTTGGAATAACAATTTTAAGAACAATTATAACTGTATAGCTGAATTCACAGTTAAAAAAAATAGTCCCTATTGTCTAAGAGACTTGCTGTGCAGTATGCCTTGTTCTGCAGTGTTAGCAGGCAGCTGATTATTCCCTTTTTTGTAGCAGTCTTGAAATCTTATGCCTCAGCTTCAGTCACTTTTTGAAACAGAGCACAATTCCTGCATGTTTCCTTTGAAGGGCATATTTCTGAAAGCTTTAGTTTTACTACCTCTGCATCTCCAACACACTCTTTATGGACATTTCAAGACTAAACACAAGAATTCAGCAGTGCCTCAACATTGCCAAGAGGAACATTACCTTGTACACAACTGTCCTGTTTAGAAGCTTTGGAATGGTATCTCCCCCATGCAAGAGCATCATATTGATGATAGTTATGTTTGTAGTCTCTGTTAGCTCTTTTCCAGGTCCTCTATTTCTATTTCTCCTTCAGCTTTCTTCAATCATTTTAAAAATTAGGCCTCATGCTTACCCTTTCCCTGTTCTCTGAGATGACAACCATCCTCTAATAGTCCTTATGAGGTATCTGCTAATGGTATACCCAACTTGCTTTGTCTCACTCTTTGACCACTCCAGAATGAACACATGCCAGTTCGAAGGAACTTGATTTAGCCTTCTGAAAAACACACTTATAAAAAACACTGATTAGAACAATGGTAGAAGGCCCATTGCAATCCCAGTATGTGATTGCAACTTACACAGATGTGCTCAAGCCAGACTTAATGCTCGTTATCTTCCTCAGTGTCCATGTTCTTACCAAGGTTCACTGGCACCTGCATCATGGCTCTGAAACTAGGTCCTAAGTGACCATGGCTAGACATTCCTCCTGATGTACAAACACTACAATGTTTAGCTCCCAGATTCTCCAGCAGATATCTCCTGAACCCATTGGAAACAGGATCTTCCGTGTTAGTTCAGGCAAGATCTGTAGAATATCTGTATACCACAACACATGAACAGAAGGAGCATTAGTCCACAGCGTCTAGGGGAGGAAAAGGTTAACACAACACAGTGTATGTGCTTTCAAAAGAACACCACCTTTACTGCATGTCATTATAAGATTTATAAACAAGTATGCCTGTAAATCTATTTGCCCACATCACTGAAAATTCAAGTGCGCTGAATCTAAGAACAGAGACCAAAGACAGAGAAAAGCAATGAGAAATGCCATGTCGTGACCTTACCACCTGAGGAAGGTGTTAATGCCTAACAGAAGACATCTCTGTAATAATCCAGTTAGCTTTTAAATTGCAGTTATAACTTAGCAGCAGCCCAGACCAGATAATTTACAACTTCAATACTTCCAGGAATCAGGCAGAATCTTGGTGCAATTAAGCAATTTATTTCTCAATTAGCAATTATCAGGCACAGGTGACATGGAAGAAAATATGAAAGTGTAGTCTTTTGAAAAGTGAGTCAATTAAGGAGTTAATTATGTTGTTAATTTACATAGCAAGTTGTGCTCAGCTCTACTGAGTCAGACCAGTGCAAGTATCTTAAGGAGGTAAAGGTGACCCCCTCCATACAACTGGTGAAGAAGTTGAACATGGAAAGGCCTCAAGTGACAAATCATCCTCTGGCTATATAGCCAATACTCCACCAAACACAAATGGGGCTGGAGCCCTTCAAGGCTTCTTCCAATACATCCTGACCAGCTATTTTCTCCAGCCACAGCTGACTGATAAGCTTTTCTAGGCTCAGAGCTGAGAGAAAGTCAAGTTACTTCAGATTCAGACAGAAGATCTGGATGTGAACACAGAGGCAGCAGAAGGGGGATATTACCACAACAAATTACTCTGTAGCATCAACCTGGAATTTCATTACCATTCCTCATGGCCATGTCTATACTAGTGAACCAGCGAGGGCACAGGTATAAACACTGTCTCAGGACACCACTCGTTGTCACATTGCCTGACCCCATTTTGGCCCATGTCAGCCAGACAATGCGAGGACATGGTCATAGAACGTGCTTCTCCTATGCAGCATGGATGGTGGGGAAAAGTGGGGGCAGACATGCGTGTAGCCCTGCAGACAGAAGCCGTGCCAGGCCAAGTTACCCTCAAGACCAAAGTAAAGGACCTGGCCTGTGTTATTTACTGATAGACACATACCTTATAGAAGTACTAGGAACAGCAGAGACAATTGCTTCTGTTTCCAAGAGATGCCAAGTACTATAAAAATTATAAGTTTCCTTGGTCTAAAAAAAGCCTAACATTCTTTTTATTTTTGACACGGATGAGTCAGCAGATAGGAAAGGCAGTTCCCAAATATAGCACCTTATGCCAGAGGACACAGCAAGAAGAAAATTTGATCAGTCCTCCTCCCCCACACAGATAACACCAATATATTGCTTGTGATGAGCCACATCAGCCAAACAGCATTGCCCACTGCCAGCACTTCCTTAAAAGTTCCCTGAAGTACTCCAACAATGAGGAAAAGAAAACAGTATTTTGATATGAGATGAGGAGATTACTTCCACGACAGGTAGCTGGGAAACTTTCTGACACAGTTAAGGCTACTTGTGGTACCCAGCTGAAACAAGAACAGTGACCAAATAAGCAGCTACCTGTATTGTCACACTCTACCTGCTTTTAGGAAGGTTTCTTACCAAAAACATCCTCTTGGGATCATTCTGATCTTTCCCTGACAAAGACTTCTTGGACAGGCACTCCAGACAAGATAATGCTTATTATATACACTGCTTAGCATCAACACTGTGCACTCAAAACTTTCTTAAAATACAGGTCTGTTCTAACTGTTGGCTGTATTTCAGCGTTGTGAGACGTAACAATCCCATCGCAGTCCAATAGCCAGCCCCTGGCTTGCCACCTTTTTCTGGAGAACGCAGTCACCCTGAAACACACGCCTTTCTGCAAGATGAGGAGTATTGCAATATGATTCAAATTTCACAGAATTTCTGGCTTTATTGCCACAGGTCCCAGAAGAATAAATTCATCACAGTTTCACCAACTTCAAGCAGAGCTCTATCAATCTACTTAATAGAGGGATATGATGCAAATTAGTACTTTTGGAGTCCTCTCTGATGAAATATCCATTAAAAAAATATGACGCGTGTAAGGGTTAGCTACAAAGGTTCTGAGATCAAATTTTCTTTTTCTTTCATTTTCCCAGAAATCGTATCGTACAGAGGTTTTGAGACATCATTATCTTTGTAACTTCTTTGGTATTTGTATATATTTCTCATTAAAAACAAAGATGAAATTACCTTCACTAATATTTGAGAGCAATTTTTGTATAAGGAGTTATACAAAGTAGGCTGTTTCCTCTTTTGCAAGGTGTTTGCATACCAGGAAAGGGAATATTCTTAGGAATACAAAAATGCAGTTACCAGACCCTAAAACATGTATTGTTGAACTGCTTTTTGAACACAAATACCAGATAAACTGTGTAAGTCATAGTATAAAATGAACCTAATTTTTAAGTGGACCCCGAATACTTTGCAAGCTGCTGTGTCTCCCTGGAATACAGCAACAAGTTTGAATAGAAGTGTAGTTTACCAAAATTTCAGTGTCAGTCCTAAGCAGAAATGAACTAGGTTTTAGGAACAGAATTGAATAAGCCTACATAATGCTGAACATAAATCAAGCCATCTACAATAACCACCCACCTCAGATAACCCTGATGAAGATGGCAGCCATATTCCAGTCCCTAACTCATTGCCTGGCCCAAGGACATGAAAATCTTGAGATATTTCCATTAATTTCAAAGGGATTTGAGCCTTCAGTTTTGGCCATTGTTTCCCATGCCTTCAATATAAAGTTTATACCTTTCTGTAAAGCTGTACAGCTTTAATATGTAACGAGACATCACTATAGTATACAAAGGCAAACAACCAAATAATTTATCAAATTATAGGTTGATACAGGCCTCCAAATCCATGAGTATCAAAACACTCAGCCCTATTTCTATCACTGCCTCACTATTCGTTTCCAGTCTCACCTCACTCAAAATATACCAGACACTGAGCATATTTATGTGACAAATGATCGTGCTGCAGAAGGATGGAAAGGATTTTTGAAGGTTGTGTACTAAGATACCTAAAAGGCTAAGAAATAAGACCTCATAGCTGCATCTTTTTCCAGTTTGCACTCCCAAGTCACTGAGTACATTATCTGTAGCTGTTTGTTGAGCTAATTGTCTGCTGTGAGGTATGAACGCATTTTTGGCAAGATATCTTCCTTCTTGGGAAGTACATTAATTACCTCAGTGCCACCCAGGGTTTGGGATGTTCTCAGATGAAAGAACAGTAGGTATTTGAACCTGCTACCTCAAAAATGCGCCCTTAATAAATGAAGTGATCAAAACAATCATCAGACCAAAAGCCAAGAACAAGAAGTTCATTTTTCCCCACAGAGCATAGCACCCAGTATCTCTCTCTCTCTTTTTTTTTTTTTTAAGGCCTGTTAAGTCAAAGACACAAATAGGTAAGATATTCTAGAGACAGAAGACACCAGAAGTCTACAAAATCCAATTTGTCTTGGCACTAATGGATTTCAGTACAGTTTTTCCCTAATTTACCTCATAGTTTCCAAAATCAGGATCACAGAAAAACATGTAAGAAATATAACAGAAGAATGACCACACATCACTAAAGCAAACAGATACACATGACAAAGAGCAAGCTCCTTTCTGGTCTTTCTATATGAACTTTTTCCTCATCAGTAAGAGCACAGCATGAGTGTAATTAACATATAAGGGGAATAAGAGTCAAAACAAACTGGATCTCAAGAGAGAAAAGCATAGCAGCAGCAGATGGAGGCAGCAGTAAATATTAAAGATGCTGGCAAGATCTAGTTCTCTCCTCTGGCTTTTCTGAAGAAATATTTATTCAGAGTTAAGCATATGCACACGGCAGTCAACTCACAACACAAGCATTATCTTTTGAGGGGTACCATTGTCAAGTGCACAAACTCAGTGTGAAAAGTACATGAAACTATAGCCAAACTCACACAAGTGGATGAGCTTCCTTCCATCCAGCACTCTCAAGGACAAAGCTTGTTCTTGAAATTAACTTCACTTTTATTTTGCAACTTGCAATTTAAGCCAAGGCTTAAGAAACTAATTAGTAGCCCTTACACACACCAAAGAATAAAGAATGGAAAAAGCTGGTACCACTCATCTCACAGTCACCACTTCACAGGTCTACAGCCCTTCTATTGATTTTACCAAGAAGGAAGGCGAGCTTCTTGTCCCCTTATAGCCCAGGCAATGCACCTGAGTGAACCTCATTATAATGCACTCCTGAAGCTGGGTTTAAATAGGGTAATAGATTAAACACCTATTAACTGTAAGTCAAAGGGCACAAGAGTGTTAATCATGCATGCAGGAGGCCCTAAAGCCACTGTGACAGCAGGTTTTAATTGGGTTTTCTGTTGAGGTGACTCCTTCGCGATTTATCATGAAGAAACCAAAACGTCTTATTATGAAATGCTAATTCATTATTAGAATAAACTTAATTTAAAAAACAAAAAAAAAAAAACCCAAAACAAAATAACGACAACACCACAATCACCAAAACCCTACTCTGAATAACACAAAAAGTCTGAATAATCTCCCTAACCTCTCTGCCAAAGAAAGTCTCAAAAACTTTCTCACACCACTTTATCTCTGTGTAGTAATTCTAAATGTGTTACGGTAACCTGTCTCAGTACAGGAGGTACTAGAGGCATTTGAAAATGTCCCTGGACTAGGGCTTGAAGGAATTTGAGACTGATGAGTCCACATAACTGCGCTGAAAGTGAAACCAGTTATTTCTTGTGAACTGAGGCATTCTCCAAAAAAACTGCCAATCTTGATTAAGAAATAGAACAGAGAATAATATAGCAAACTCCTAGTCAAATTGTTAAAACAATTAGTTAGCCTTACAGTTAGAATATGCTCATTTCTAGCCTGCATTCGCACTGCATTAGTTTTGAACCCCTTTATCACAATACCTTATTTTCTCTTAGATTACAGTCATTAACTACCAGAAATTGCCTCTACTACAATAGCCACAGTGTTGATTACAGCAATGAAAATGCTATAAATCAACTAAAAAGCCTCCCCTATAAAAGCCACAGTCTAGTTCAATGTCATTAAACAGATTATGACCACGATGCACCTTTACAATAGTAAAACCATTTAACCGCTGGAATAAGTAACCAGGAAAGTCATTATCCATACTACAGCTGCAAAAATAAAGGGCTGGCTGGTCTGGTTGCAAAACACAAACATTTATTGTGGACTGACACCAAATGAGAAGTTTCATTTTTGGATTATTCTGTTTCTTTGTCTCACCTTTCCTCTCTCTGTTTTGGTCCATTATTAAAAAAACCCAAAACTATTATTTTAAATGGAAGAGTCAAAGGATTAAGTTTCAAAATAGAAATATTTTAACATTTCAAACGTCACTTGTAATATTTAATTTTGAATAGTGCTTTATCAAAATATTTTTTCAAAATCTTTCTTTTCTCCTTCCATTTTTTGTTTTCTCCACTGAAGCAAATAAAAAATTATTTCCTTTTCCCAGCCCTCCAGAAACTCTTTTTTTCTCAGTGAATTTACAATCTGTCAAAATAAAACCATGTGTTCATTAATGTAATAGGTAAAAATAATTCCAAAAGTTGGAGAACAGAATTATTGCCCTTGGTTATGACAGATGTTGAATAGCAAAGTATAATGGTATCCTCAGCCTTGAAACTGATAACACTGCAAAGAGAATTAGAGAATTTTCTTTGAATGCCAGGTGTATCGACCATGAATGGAAGATGCTAGTTCTTCCACTTCTAGCTGTAGAGCATTCAGATTGCATTCAAAACCCCTAAAGCTTGCTAACTAAAAAGGCACAGCTGGTGACCCAGCGAAAGTTCCAAGCTATGTCAGTACCCACCAAACCATGTCAGTGACATCATGATCATCTTATCACCGAGCAAAAAATGATGGGACGTCATTGAGACACTGGAAGAGGTTACCCAGAGAAATTATGGATGCCACATCCTTGGAAGTGTTGGAGGCCACACTGGATGAGGCTTTGAGCAACCTGGTCTAGTGGGAGGTGTCCCTGCCTGTGGTAGGGAGGTCAGAACTAGATGATCTTTAAGGTCCCTTCCAACTCTAACTATTCTATGATTCTATGATTAATGCACTGTAGAGTGTGAAAGGTTAAAAAAATATACAAATTAATTTCCTCATATATGTATTTAAAAAAAAATCTCTCACGTATTATTTAGGCAACTACATCTCATTGGTTTCAAAGGGCTTAGCTCTCTCCAATGACATGCCATTGTCTGAATGGGTAGATCCCAAAGCAGATGCGAAGATCTGGGCCTTAGTCTTCAATCTCTGCTGCACAAAACACCTGGAGCAAGCAGCTGTACTGAGAATGCTATTAAACAAAGGCATAAAATGAAAAAGTGACTTACTTCCCCATTAAAAATTCATTCTGTGGAGATAGCTGGAGCGTGATTCCCTTTCACAGTGAATTAAGACCACAACCTGTTACAGCAGTTACCAAAAGCAAATGCAGATTCAAAAAGCAGTAAGACTCCAAAGTTGACAAGGAGAGGCTCACTAACGGCTATTAAACATGATGAGGTGGCTATGACTTCCTCCGGTCACTAGGCTGCAGGCTGTCAGAAGCTAGGAGGGTAGAGAACCTGATGTGATTGACCTGTTTTCATCTTTCCACGTGCACCTGCAACTGGCCACCATCACACACAGGTGGCTAGAGAGCCTCAGGACTGCCCAGGACTCTTAACTGATCCCTGACTTCAAAGGAATTACTCCTCTTTCAACCCTTAGGCAGCTAGCATATAATAGCATATAACACCAAGCAAGCAAACAGCAGGAAGGAGACAGTAAAACAGATTTTGTTAGGCAATGTGTGTGCTATTTCCTCATGAAGTCTGTGTGCAACTGTTACTCTACTCTGTTCAAATAAATGAGTTATTATTATGGTCTCTTTGTGAACAAAACAATATTACTCAAGATAAGTGCAAGGAATTCATCCTTGAAGAGCAACAGAAAACAATTAATTTTTTTTTTTTGGTGACAATGCAAAAAACAACTTTAGAAAAGGTCCTCTGCTCAATTAGCTCTACCAAGCATAGAGCACCACACTCCCAGTGAATTATGGTTATAGAAATCAAAAGGGTTTTAAAACGTTATAGGCACAAGCAGAAGATTTACATCAACCAATTTATCCTTCTGACAGCTTCAAAAAGGCAGCAATTGTTTAAATGTCCCACATGCAAGTCTGAGGATAATGTCAAAAGGATGATATTTGATCTGGAACCTTGCTGGTTTACAAATCAAAGATCACATGGTTTACTCTTCTCACTTTCAGGAGTCCAGAAGAGTGGAAGTGGGCAGCCTATGATTGTTGCCCATTTACTTTTGAACATCATCAATTAATTAAGGTGGACAATGTCATCACAGAAATTCAATTATTTTTTAGTTCAGAAATAACAGATTGTGTTCTGCTCTCTCGAGGGTATCTGCCTGTAATCTCACTGGTCCCATGCCCGCTGAAAGTGCATCAAGGTCAAAGGTGGAACAGAATTTTTACTGGACTGGCTAAAAAGAAAACAACACTTCCCTCATGTGTCTGTTCAAACACCTTGGATAGATTTGACACATTTATTGTGTCATAACATCTATAAATCATGTGTCCAACCAGTGCGTGCTTTCCTCAGTTTGGGTTTTTTCCTTCTAAATAGAGGTTAAAAGTTCTAGAGAGCCTTGTAGCAACACAGGCCCTGTCCTTGTGTTGCACCTGGATACAGGTTCTCTTGAAAGTAATTACATAGTTAGTTGCAAAAGATGAGAAGGAGTTCATCTAACCCTTCTCACCACTCTCAGAGAAGCGATTGTTTGGAGAGAGACTTTCATCGCTAAAATCCAGCAGTGTTTTCTGAACAAGAAATACAGATTAACAGACAATCAGTGACAGCCTGGCAATTGGCACTTGATGCAGCGGTTAATTACATTACAAATACAGTGCAATTACACCGTTTTAGACAACAAAAACAAATAACCCTTTGAACAAGAAGATGCCTTTGCACAGAGATTTGTACAGCATCCTCCAGACAATGCGGGTCCTGCCTGACAACAGCCACTCGCAGACACTGCCAGTCTGCATGGGCAATAACAACACCACAGTGTCGTCCCTCCCATCTTCAGCCCTATACTCAAAATATGCCTTTTAAAACTCCGCTGACATTGATTACACTGTACTTGTGTACTACCTTCACTCTGTCATGTTGTTAACATTTGGATTATACATAAA
Source organism: Rhinoptilus africanus (assembly GCA_013400135.1). Lineage (NCBI taxonomy): Eukaryota > Metazoa > Chordata > Aves > Charadriiformes > Glareolidae > Rhinoptilus > Rhinoptilus africanus. The sequence goes on from VXBO01007159.1 coordinate 81,987, forward strand.
GGTATATGGGAGACCAACCACAGAGTAATTGCATTATAAACTCACAATGGCTGCTTTATAAAAGCCATCCAGTTCATTAAAAGCTGATAGGAAGCAGTATAGTGACTTCTGGGACAGTGATCAGCCAGATAAAATGTTAAGACTCCAGGGCATTTTGTGAGCAGTTATTAATGTTACCCTCATGACCCCAAGCATTCACAGTAAAGGTCAAGTTTTCAGATGTTCCCATTTCCATGTGGGCACCAAAACACAGAAGAACTTGCTACGTGGCATGTGGAGCTCCTTTAGCAACCTCATCTATGGGAACAGCCAAAGGTGAACACACCTGTGTGGCAGCCACAGCTCAGCATGCCTGGAAACTCCTCCCCTGGCTGGCTGTCCCACTGGGAACCCAGCACTCTTGAAAGTCTACTCTCGACAGGGATGCTCAGCACTTGAACGAACATTATACCATGTCTCCTCGACAGAAAACTGCATTTCTTAGACTGATTCTGAATAGTTTCCCCCCCACCTGCCCTTGACTTTGAATTACGCCTCCCTTGAGAAACCAAATTTTATAAATTAACCCAAGCTCCTAGGCTCTGATCTTTATAGGCAGTGTATTTTAAAACAACACAGCCGTCTAGCGGTAGTATTAGCTGCTGCAAATAAAATACTCATTGCTGCACACATTTGCTGTCCAACGCTTGACACTTCTAGAAAATGGGTGTTTTGACATTTTGCCATTTCATTTGGATCTAAACTAAGGCTTTTTGCCTACAACCCTACAGACACGTTGTATCTGCAAAGCTTATTTGGGAACAAGCAGGCCTAAGAGCAAGCAAGTTCCTTACTGAACTCTGGAAACACAAACATGATGAATGGAGGCGGCCTCTGAGGGAAGATGGGTCACTGGAATACTTCTAATTCCTCCTGCCTATCCCTCTTTGCCCAGCATCCCCTCGCAGGCATATGTTTGCTCCCTCATACAAATCCCCTGTTGTTGCCACGTCTTCAATCAGTTGTCTACATGCATTTTGTATTAGACAGCTCCCAAATATTCCCTGGTATATTCAAATTCATCAGCACCAACAAGAACAAAAAAGAGAGCTAACAATTCCTTGCCCATATATTTTCAGGGTGAGATAGAAAAAAGCACCTAGATTTATGATTTCAATTGTCAAAAAAGCATCTTCAGTATTTCTGGCTCAGGGGACAAAGGCAAACCTATATACAAAGACGGTGATAGCAGAATATGACAAATAATCACAATTAATCTTTTTTGCTAGCTAAAACATTCTGACAAAAGCACCGGGAAATACAGCAATATTTGAAAAACAAGTAGCCAAGCACAGATTTCTAGACAATATCAACAGGCAAATCACCTTGGGTAAAACAGGAATGGAGCAGCTGGCAGGATCTGTTTAGAGTCTGAAGAAAACACCCCTTCCATTCATAAATCACCCCCTGCATCAGGAGTTTGGAAAAATAAAATACTCTTTACAATATACCCTCTCTGGCTATTCGATTCAAGTCAGTATGGAGAGCAAACAGCAATGCCTCCCCCAGAAGCAGCCTGTCTCACCAGATGTCTCTCCCAAAAGTAGCTGAAAGAGGACAACATTCTCATTTCAGGCAGGAGAAAGGCAGGCAAGAACCCAACATGTTCGCAAAGGTATTCAGGTTCTTTAAGCTAGCACGTTGAATCTGCACGTGTGACAGCTATGGATGTGTCCTCTGGGTTCTGCTATGAGAAAGCAGTGTTATACCGGGCATCCTAAGAGGAGCATCTCCTCTGAATGTCACCTGGGAGGGGACAAGAAACTGCTACGTTCCCCCTCACAGCCTCCTCTAGTCATTTTGAACTGCCATAGTGGCAGCGGAAAGAGCAGCAGAAAAGCACTACAGACCTGAACTGACCTCTGCCTTTTTTCCCCATTTCTCCCCAGTATTTATGCCCACTTAGAGGCACCATCTGAATGGCAGCAGCATTTCCTGGAGGAGATTGGAAGCCAGAAGCAGGGCAAATGACAGCTATTAACAAGCTCCTCATGGCCCCCTTCAACCATTTCTGCAATGGAAGGAGCTCTCTCACCTCTCTTTTGCTGCGGTCTGGAAGATGAGTGGGACCACCTTGAGATGCCCGAGCTTCTCCTTGTGGTTCTGTGTCAACTGAAGGTTTTCCAGGATGTGGGAGCACTATAGGTCTTGCTTCTCAGGTGAAGGTGAGCCCGGCACTAGAAAGGGAAGGGCAGGCAACAGTGTCAGTAATGTCACTACAGCAGAACTATTCAGGCCATGGCTTCCTGAAACACATGAAACAGAACAGCCTCTGGAAGCTTGCCATCGCTGTTAAGCAAAAAAGGGACAGACGTCTGCAACTTAGTGAATATGAGTCTCATACCAATTGCTGCATTTTGCTACAAGAGGAATGTGCTTTCCAGAAACTGTAATTCTTCCTGTTCAGCACAGGCTCCCAGACGCTAAGCTGGCTGATATAATCACTTCACCTCACAGCAAGAGAGAAGCCTGTAAACTCTATGGCAACCAACAACACCATCTACAGAAGTTCTTGACAATAAAGAATTTTTTTCCTTAGCATGCTCCCTACTGTCCATCACAAACCTTTAGCACAGCAGGTGGAAGGTAAGGAAAGTACCCGATTTGGGTTCCCTCACCACAAGGGAAAAAAAAAATCAAGTTAACAACATCTACGGCTTGAGGTAGAATATTGCACTTCCTCTCCATGCCACTCCCAGACGAAGCCTTTCAGGATAAACATAGTCTAAATTTTGTGAAAGCTAAGAACTGAGGAAAACCTTAAATCTGGAAATTCCTTCATTATAACAGCAGCTCACAACACAAGTCACACCACGACCTAAAGGTCCTGGTATTCTAAAACATCCTTGCATTGACATTACCCATTTCAAGGCTAAACAGGACATTTACACTCTACTGTTGGATGCCTCCCATAGCCAAGCTCAGCTACACTTCAAGAAAAGCTCTGATCTCAGATGGAGCTTACAGTATTCATAATGCACTAAAAGTGTGCTGAAAGCAACTTCTGAGATTATCAATGGTTAATCTGCAGGGTTGTTAATGTGGAGTTCACAGATCATTTTTAGCACTACTGCAAATGTCCCCATTGCTACAATACTAATTTGTCTTGGTTCACTGAGTTTATCACTCCTGTGTCAGGAAACAAAATTGTACTGGGCCACCACAGGTATTTCATATTCCTTTTATTTATTCCCTTTGTCAGCAGGTAAGTAATCAAAAGAAGCTAGTTTTGTGAATAGAGAGAGGATAGCTCAAGTAGATTAATTGCTTTTTCCATAAAAGACATCTTCCTGATCTGGGATAAAGCAGCATTCAATCCTAACTGTGATACTACATGTAAATCTGGTGTGAGTCTTACAGGACAATCTTCTAAGACTGATACTCCATCCTGCTTTTCACTCATTTATAACTTTACTGTATTTTCCTAGGTTTTCCCAAACTATTGTCACTTTATTGCCCTGTTAGTTGCCTTGGGCTGGGCTATGCTAACGCTACTCACTGTATAGCACACTGCGGTGCAAGTGGCTCTGCTCAGGCCAGGGGAACCACTTTTGGCATTACTCATCGCTTGAAACAGGGAAAGTCTAACACCTTTGGAAGGATAGGATGAAATCCAGTGAAACTTGCATTTCTCCCTCCAAACATAATCCCTTACTTGCTCTTTTTTAATAGCTATTTTTATGATCCTCAGTTTGCAACTGCCTAAACTTTCTGTTGTCAACAAATGCAAGGTTGTTTCCAAAGGAGCTTGGACATCGCTATTAATGAAACCACCACTAATCCCATCTTCTTCTTCATGTACGATAATGATTTATGCATTTTAAAAAGACATTGTTTTTCCTTTGGCTGATACTACCTCATTTGACTTAAATGCACTTCCATTTTTTCTGTACGCAACAATACCCTATTTTTGTGAGTATTTCAGGACAGAGCACTGAAATGTCCCTTTAGTGTTCTTGCCCTTCACATTTTTTCAGAGGAACCGCATGTTGCCGCTTTGCGGGATACATTTCAGCATCTCCAGCTCTTGGTGCATTATGCTCCCTGATTCTTCCCTCATCATTCCCCAAACTTCAGTAACCTTAAATCCTTTCCTGCTGAACAAACAACCCGTTGTTACCGCGACTGGCCCAAGCCATTAATGCTTGGCCTTCGGCCCCACTCTGTTCCTCTTAGAAGCCCAGCTGGGTCTCCTGCTGACCAGTTTCTTTCCCCAGATCTCAGCAGTCTGTCGCTCATTTATCACTTTTTTGGTGATGTCTGTCAAACCGACTAGACAAATAACAGCGCTTGGAGACTCTGCGTTTTCCAATGTTGATCTAAAAGAGGGGGGGCGATGACAGACCAGGCCGCAGGCCCCTCCTGCTCCCGCCACCCAGGGACGACACCCCAGAGGCCTTGGCGGGCCCCGGGGCAGCCTGCCCGGCCCGGGGGGCGGCCCCGACGGAGCCGCGGGCGGAGGGACCC
>VXBO01007159.1:87108-183091 GCA_013400135.1 Rhinoptilus africanus
TGCCGTCTCGGAGGCTGCTGTCAAAGACGGCTGTTTATTCTGGTATTTGCTCTTCAGAGGGGGCCTCGCTTGCTGGAGGTACAGACGGGGAAGGCGGTCCTCCCAGCAGAAGGGTCAAAGTGTGTCAGTCTGGAGAGGGGAGAGGGGGACTCCACCTGCGGGGACCCGCCAGCATTTGTGGCTGGCATTTTGGTGGCCGTGTCATGTCGTGGAGCCATGGCACATCCTTATTTGCTTTGTGTTGCCCTTTGCATCCCAAATCCTTATGGGTTCGGGGTGTTTGTTTTTTTTTAAAGGTGTCGAGCCCTTCAATAAGAAAGCAAAGTAGTTGGAAAACTTATTGTGTAATTTTTTTTCTTGCAGCGTGCTCATCTTTTAATCTGCCTGTTCACCAATTCACTCACATCTTCCCAGATCGGTGGAGAATAGTAAAGCTCAAAGTAAACAGGACAGCTTTTACCATGGAAACAAAAGTTGCTAGGGGATGGATTGCTACTACGCAGTGGCGTGCTCTGAAGCTGTGATCATACATCCCACGTGTTCCTAGGCACCTCGGGTTTAGGCACTAAAAAACTTTTAATGATTAAGCCACTTCCTGCAGCCTGTATGCATGTTCTGAGCTCGTGCGTAATGCGGATTTGGTTAACAGTGAGTCTCTCTTTTTAGCAAAAGTTTCACAACACTTCAGCGTTTAGTTTCTCAGCCATGGAGGTGAGATACGGAACATCAACTCTCAAGAGATCATACCTCCTGCAGTATTTATTCATCCAGTGTAAATTGATGCTGTGACACACGTTTCCATCTTATTTATAGAGAACTGTTTTCTCCCACCATACTCTGACTGTGTCAGTTGCTCTGCCCTATCTGTAAGTAGCAAGAACAACATCATTGTGTTTACATTGCAGCTGAGAAAAGAGACCATCTTAGGCCAAATTGCCAGGCTGCTTCAATGAGTCATATAGGGCTGGGAAGCCTCCTTCCCTTTTCTCCAAGGGACAAGATATTTTGCAAAAGATAGGAGATTACTTATCATAAGTGGAAGAGTCTAAGCATAAAGAAAATGTTCAGTAGGACTAATATTATGCAGTGCTTGAAGAGAATTAATGATGCTGGCAGTCTCTTTTTTTTTTTTCCTTTGTCCATTTTAAAAGGTCATACTAGTTGATGCTATCACAACTCTTTCAAGCAAAAGATCATTTTTTGGCTTTCTATTCCATCCCCCAGCTCTTATTTATCATTTTGCTCATATGCCTGACCAAAATTACCTATTAGTGTTTTAGATTGCTCAGGAAAAATATCTAGGTGTAACGTAAGCAATTCCAGGCTGTGTGGCTCTTGCAGGCAATTCTTCATCACGCTGTTAGAAACACCACATCCTCCTTTCTCTCTCTTGATTAAACCTACAGGCAGTGCAGTGAATGCAAAGTAGTGTTTATACAGCTTTTTGTCACATTACATTGAGTTTTCTTAATTGCAATACCTACACTTGCTGGTTCGCACTCAGCACTGTGCTTCACCTGCTTGCTGAATTCTGGAGAAACCAAAGAAGGTCTAAAATTGTCTCCTGGTGACAGCTGGAATATTGGAAGCGAACTTTGGCAGGCCACGTTGTCTGGTCCTTCCCTGTGTTGTCTTTATGGGGTCACTTAGACCTGGGGAAAATACTTCCCTTTCTGCTCATTGTGCGATGCTAAATATGTTTACCTCATCATGAGAAGCAAGAAAGATACTTGCAATTATAAGATGTTGAGATCATGAAAACCCAAACTAAATACATATTAGATATACAAAATAAATAAAAAACAAGATTGCTGGTTTTTATAAAGAGGAAAAAGCAAACCCCTCTTTATCCTTGAGCCAAGAACACAACCAGATTCCAAAAGGGTGGAAGACCACCATTATACCAGTGGTGATTTCAGAGCCAGCCAAAAGCTTCATTCAGGTTATTGGCATTCTCCATCGATAGTTTATGGCTTCTGCTTAATTTGAATGCGGCAGCGTTTGTTTTTCTCGCATACACTGATATTTCATACCCAGCAAGATCACCCATTCCTGAAGGGCAAAGGGCTATAGGTCTGCAAAATTGGGAGGTCCTAGCTGCCAGGAGCGTGTCAAACCTTCCCTCTAAGTAAAATTGCTGTGGCAATTAGATGAACTGCTTGAAGCTGATGTAAATTGAGCTGCAACATTCAGATGCAAGTTCTAATTAACAGTTCCCTTTGGACTAAGACTTTTTGAACTTTTTTAAAGAGAAGTCAGTCAGTTTAAGTAACAGTGGCCTGTTACTCAAGTCTTTTAGAGGCTTGTATTACTTCAATGAATTCAGTAGCATTGCACCTGTGCAAGCAAGTTCAAGCCTGGAATCTGCATAGTTAAATAAAAATTCTGTGTGCTAGGAGAACTTCCATGAAGTGGAAAGAGTAGGGAGAGTTGTTGGTAGCTTTCATAGCAGGCAAAATTCTGATTTTTTCAGAATTCAGCAAGAGCTTTGGTATTGACTTCTCCAAGGGAGCAGTGGTTTGCCCCAAGTTTAATCTTTCCATGTCACTGTCTTCACTGGGCAGGTTAGTGCTGTATGGTATTCCATCTTTTTAATTATCCGTATCTAAGTACAGCATATATACAGTTTCAATCTGTCTAGGATTTATTTTGCCTCTGTTTCTCATGGCTATGAATGTTGTATCAACATTTAGTCCTGCACTTCAAAAGCTTGGGCAAAAATGTTTTAAAAAAACCCCAAAACAAAACCTTACCCATCAGTTTGGAAAGTTCCTAATGTTGCAAACTCTAGTTAATTGATAGAAGCAGTCTGGATGAGAAGCAACATGAGCCCTTGAGGCATGCTGACTTTTGTTACCTGATATAGTCTGCTTTTTCCAATCTCCATGGAAACACAGTAACATGCTAGTGCAAAAGATGGGGAGCAGGCACCCTGTGTACGGGAGGGAACGTTCCGTGCAGCACCTTTAGGCTGTGCTGCACCAAGATGCCGAGTGCCTTGGGTTTGCTTGAGCTGAGTCACCGCAACTCTCCCAGGCTTATTTCTTAGTTTCGAAAAAAGTGAAGGAAAGGTCTGTCTTTGCAGCCCAGCAAACTGTGGAGAGTTTGTAGCCAACTTTACTTCTCTGCCACATCAATAACCATCTGCTTTGCATGAAACCTCTCATTGCAGGTAGGAAGGATGAGCTCCTATGCTGACCTCTGCGGGTCCAAGCATGCGCAGGGCAGCACTGAGGGAGGTTACCAACGCTACGGAGTTCGGTCCTACCTGCATCAGTTTTATGAGGACTGCACAGCTTCAATTTGGGAGTATGAGGATGATTTTCAGATCCAGAGATCGCCTAGCAGGTGGAGCTCTACGTTCTGGAAGGTACTGACCATTGCTATTTACTGGAGAGAGAAACTTCCATTTCAAGACTTTCCCATGTAACTAATGGTTTTAGGCATTCATGCAGAAAGGCCTTCTGTCGCTCAGTTTTCCCTGACCGAACAACCATCTGTCTGAAAGCAGGGCGTTCTTACCAAGATACATCAGCTTCCAAGGGTGTTCTGGGGTCTTTGGATCCTCTAGTTTCTCTGTCATGAGGAGCCATGTTACTGAAAGATCAAAGTCATGTCTGGGAAGCCCCACTCATAGCTTCAGAGTGTAGTTTCACAGAATCGCAGAATCATAGGGTTGGCAGGGACCTCTGGAGATCATCCAGTCCAACCCCCCTGCTAGAGCAGGGCCCCCTTAGAGCAGGTTACACAGGAATGCGTCCAGGCGGGTTTTGAATGTCTCCAGAGACAGAGACTCCACCACCTCCCTGGGCAGCCTGTGCCAGTGCTCTGCCACCCTCAAGGTAAAGAAGTTCCTCCTCATGTTTAGGTGGAACTTCCTATACTCAAATTTGTGCCCATTACCTCTTGTCCTGTCACTGGGCACTACCGAAAAGAGCCTGGCCTGGCCAGTTTACCTCTGCTCTGCACCCACAATAGTCCCTCCAGGTTATTGGGAATGGGACTGGTGGGTTAACAGCAGTAACTCTGGCACTGTGTGATCTAGGGATCAAGAAAACCACAAGATCTCCATTAAGATCGGGGAACTTGACAGAACTGCAGAACACCTGGGGTTGGAATGGGCCTGTGAGGCCATCTAATCCAGCCCCTCTGCTTTGATGGAAGGGCCATTCTGCCTGAACCAAATTTTGCATTTACACTTGAAATGCGCATTCTGAGGTCTGTTCATGGCTATAGCAACTTCCTTCTAATCCCTTCAAAGGAATGACATTTCGTGGAGTAAAAGCAAGTGGTGGATGTGACAGACTATCATCAGGGCCTGAACTGTTGGTGCTAACTACCACCTAAAGCTAAAGAAATAGTCAGTCACACAACACTGGGGTTAAATTGTGATCCTCTCTGTGATATGAGGCCTTTGGACATGAATGCTCTTTAGATGTAGACATGTGTATTCCATTGTTTCCAGAAATGTCAATACCAAAGTCTGAGTTGTAAAAAGACAGTTTCTCCATATATTCTGGTTCTAGTAGGGCCATGTATGACCTAAAAGAAAAATACCATCCTTCTAGAAGAGAGAACCACCTGCAAGCTACTGTGAAAGCTAAATGCCTCCTAGGACCCCTTACCAACTAAAAGCTGGAAAGGCATGTTAATTGTGTGGTTTGTTTCTTTGTTTGTTTTCCAGGTCGGACTCATCTCCGGGACGGCTTTTATGCTGATAGGTTTAACGGTTCTTGTAGTGGGTTTTCTCGTGCCACCGAAAATCGAAGCTCTTGGGAAAGATGATTTTGTTGTGGTGGATACCCGCGCCGTTCAGTTTAATGGGTCCCTTGATATATGCAAGCTGGCAGGAGCAATCTTGTTTTGTGTTGGAGGGTCCACCGTGGCAGCGTGTCTGCTGATGTCTGCTTTTGCTAAAAGTTACTCCAAAGAAGAAAAGTATCTTCAGCAGAGATTTAAAGAGAGAATAGCTGATATAAAAGCCCATACAAGCCCAGTCACAAAAGCGCCAGCACCAGGAGAATCAAAGATACCAGTCACTTTGTCCAAAGTTCAAAATGTGCAGCCTTTATCTGAAACCTGACCCTTCCCTTAGGTTTTGTTTCTCGCTTGTAGATCACTTTAACTGGAAAATACCAGCTGTTGTTGGCATACGTGCTAGTCAATTCCAACATCGAGTGCTCTGCTATACAAACACACAGCTGATGGGGAAACTGCTCCAATACAAATTTAGGACTGGGAAAAGGCAAATTATGTGATCAGACCTGTGACCAGTATATTCAGTGTATTCAGACGTTTTAATCCGTGTTGAACCAGTAAATCCTTGCAACAACGATTAGGTGTTTAGCTTATCAGATTGCATCCCTGGAAAACATAGGGTGAGTTTATGACAGCTGTACCAGGAACATCCTACATCCCACGACTTAAAGTTTAGATGAGTTTGCTTTTTATTTCATTTTCTTGCCTTTAAAATACTGTTTGGTCTTACCTCCTGGTTCTGCTGTCTGGGAAGCCAATATTCTGCCCTTGTCATTTGCACTTGCCCTCCTGTCCTGTGCTACAGTCTGTGTCAGAGTAACACTGCACAGGTGAAACGGACACCACAGTGAGCGCCATTATTTTCATCCTGGCACACGCCCCTTCCCACCAATGTTACTTCGTGGGAAAGGCAAGTTAGAAGTGATCCTGAGGTACGATTAACCTGTGCAAAACTGCCACGTTTTGTCTTAGTCATTGACATATTAAGGAAAAGTATACAATAAGGAATTCATATTGCAGGAGGAACATCGTACTTGTGGATCTTTGGTTTGATGTTGTTTGTTTCGTTATATTGTATTATGTTGGAAGCTCATACAAAATGTTTTAGTTTTGGCTGGGTGTGGATTTACTAAACGTGGTTTGAAATGCCCGGGCCCCATATTCTGTCAGTCCATTAATGCCACGTTCGATGACCTTAACATACTTACCTGAAGACATTTTGAAATGCTGTTTATATTTTTATAGAGGATAGAAAAAGTTATGCTTAACCAGATACATTTGTGTAAATGCTTACCTGGAGACTTGTCCTTTCATGGAAGACCCTTAATTCTTTTCCCACCCAGGGCAATTATTTCACAGTCAATCTATGGATTTAAATGAAACTGTATAAAAAAAAAGATGTGACGTTTGTACTCTCTGACAATATGTGCCACCTTATAGTTCTGTCTATTTTTTGAATGGATCGAATAAAACTCTAGGCGTGAGCCAACCATGAATTTTGTGATAAGTCTCTTTCTAGTCAAAGAGGTTTTTCTATAAATTTAATATTTCCCTTTGAAAGGAGAAATTGGCAGTTGAGACTCACAGGCTCTTAATGCAGGCTGTGTTTTCAGCTTTCGTAGGTGAGGAGGTCACTTTGGTGCTGAATAAAAAAGATTCCAGCACGCTAAAATAGGGACATGGGAACAGCTGTGCTCTTTCCCTTGCTGATAAAACATTTTATGGTCTGCGACTGGGTTTGTGCTTCCATAAGTTAAATAAACAAGAGCGTATCGTGTTTGGAAGTTTCAGCTGAATCTGCAGTCTTTTCCAAGGTAAAATTTCCTTCTGCAAAGAAAGCACCTGTCTTAGCAACACAATTGCAGCGTCCAAACAGTAGCGCTAAAAGGATGGATGATCCACAGCTTGTCACATGCCTACAATTCCGCAGAATGAAATAAAGCAGGTTGCGTCGCATCTGACAATTCGCTGGCACCCGTATGTTAGAAGCGCAAAAGCGTGTTGCACCCGATGCTTAAAAATAAGATTGCAGCCTTGGGGGGGAGAAGCAGAAGCAGCGTTGCTGAAGAGGAGAAGATGAGAACAGGGGTAAGGTGAGGAGCTGCGCCTAATTTATAAAGAAAGCAGCAAGAACAGGGGCGAGGGGTAGCGATTCCTCACGAGGCAGGACTGGGACAGGGGCTGTCACCAGTGCCGTTCCTTAGTTACTCCAGGTGGAGAGGGACCTCGGCACTTGCTTTTCAGGTGGGGAGGAATTTTGTTTACTGCTGTGGGTGCATGGGCAGCAGAGAGTCGGGCTGTCCTGACCTTTTCAGTGGAGAGGTTTTAATTAAAAAATGTGCATGGAGGAAATGTGACGTTCGAGGGTTTGTGGTGAAGCTCACCAAAGGAGATGGGAGTGAGGGCTCCTGTAGCTTTTACCGAGTCCCTTCTCTCCACCTGCCTTTTGTTAACAGCTGCTGGGAGTCTGAAAGTCCAGCTCGAAAAGAAAGCACAGGTTGTGCTTGTTTACCCGAAGCAGCAACATGGGTACGCAGCTCCTCTTAAAACACCCCACGTGCAGATATTTTTGTCCAGTGGGCAGCTGACCCCACAGGCGATGAACAGAGCTGCTGCGAGCAGCAGGCTGTCGGTCACACTGCGCATCGCTCCTGCGGAACTCAACAGCCTTCGCCAGTACAAGAGAGGATGAGTCACGCCTGGCATTACCCAGGTGTTACAGAAAGAAAAAAAGAAAAAGAAAAAAAAATACCCAAACCCTTGAGGATCTTACTGAAGCTTGCCGGGGTAGGAAATGCATTTGGGATTTAGCAGCAGCAGCGAAGCTGGTAACGCCGTCATGGCTAAGGCTGCCANCCTCTTAAAACACCCCACGTGCAGATATTTTTGTCCAGTGGGCAGCTGACCCCACAGGCGATGAACAGAGCTGCTGCGAGCAGCAGGCGGTCGGTCACACTGCGCATCGCTCCTGCGGAACTCAACAGCCTTCGCCAGTACAAGAGAGGATGAGTCACGCCTGGCATTACCCAGGTGTTACGGAAAGAAAAAAGGAAAAACTAAAAAAACCCAAACCCTTGAGGATCTTACTGAAGCTTGCCGGGGTAGGAAATGCATTTGGGATTTAGCAGCAGCAGCGAAGCTGGTAACGCCGTCATGGCTAAGGCTGCCACACACATTTCACCTCATTAAACCTTTCAGCCGCTTAGAGCTTTTCCAGAATGGAGACCTCCAGAGGCTGCAATCCTTCACAGCAGAGAATCAGTGCCACACGGGGCTTTTTGTAGAAATACTGAGCAGAAAATTACTCTGCTGCTGTTAAGAAGCCACATACTGGAAAGTTTAAGGCATGTGAGAAACGTTTTCAAGATCCATTTCCTTGTAATGTTTTATCACCTTCAACCTTTAGTGCAGGAACAGAAGCATCAGCTGAGGAGCAATGGAGATGTGCTTTTTGCTGTCCTCATGGAAAACGCTGTGATACAGCCTCCAGCTGGGGAGCAGTGAGGGGCAGCCAAGCTCTCCAGGAACTTCCCAGGGAGGCTGAGGGCAGTCTGTCCCTGCACACACTGGTCCCCTAGCATATATCTTTTCCCATCCCCACCAAAGCGCAGCGCACTCCACTCCAGGGCTGCCTGGGACTTCCCCTCCTGCCACTGGCTGCCATCACCTAGTCAGAGGGCACATTAATGGACTCCCTAGTGCAAATAAAATATGGCTTGAGCAGCCAAGCTCCTCTTTTTTCCAACCCTCTGACCTCCCCACTCAAGAGGCTTCTCTCAGTTTCTCCATGTTCACCTTATTTCTTATCCCTCTCCTCGCCTCGTTTGGATTAAAATTACAATGCAGCCTTAGCCCAAGACCATTTTTTTCCACAATTGTGGTGAAAAATCACTTTTTTCAGTCTGAGCGGCAATCTCTGACTTCGGTTTTGTTGACGTAGGCTCGCCTGAAGGTTAGGTCTGCTTCCCCTACCACACTGTGTGGAAGAGGCTTCTCTTTAGCATCTGTTCTGTCCTCTCCCCCCCTCCAGGCTGTCTTGACCCTTTTCTCTTGCATTTGTTCCCAGTGCACAGTGAATCCCAGGCAAAGGCAGAGACGCAGAAACGTCCCCTCCTCCCGAGCTGACTGTAAGCAGATTTAATTCCCGGTTTCTGCTACAGCCTCAGCCTGCCGTTTCCAAGTACGAGATCCTTAATCACCGCAACTGCAAGCAAACAGCCCATCACCAAAGCAGTGGTGGCGGCAGCGGAGCGTGGCGGCTGCAGCGTCCTGCCCAGTGGCCTCTCTGGCAGGGGGAGAGCGGCAGCAGCGGCAGAACCTGCACGCCGAGGAGGCTCTTCAGCCCCTGAGGATGTGAAATCCAAGTGAGACAGCAAAAGACCACAAGAACCGTAGTCGGATGCGCTTTGCCAGCAGCTTTCTATCAAAGGGGTAATAGCAGAGCAACAGTTTTGGTAAAATAAAGGAATTAGTGCTTTGGCTCATTCAGCGCCGACCGGTCATGCTGCCGTCACACAGCAGGCTGCCTCTCAGCTCACTGCACCTCAGGGGCAGCGAGACAACACCATGCTCCCTGAGCTGGCTTTGGAAGCACACACAGCCTCGCTCCCTCCTCATCCCACCACTTCCACTGCCAAGAGAAGCAGCATCTCTCTGGTGCATCATCCCGCGCCGGCCGTTTGGAGTTAATGCCCACACACCACTTACAAAAGCAACGTTTGGGTTTTGCCAGGTCATCCCGGGGCACAGTTTGTCCTCAAGGAACATCACCACAAATGGGGAGACCCATGTATCCTCCCTCCTGTTTCCGATATTTAGAGACCACGTGTGCTCCTTCTGATCTCTGGGCAAACAATCCATCCGCGCCCTGATTTTCTTCTGCTCTTATCTGGACGCGTGGCAGACCACACAGCCCGCGTTTCCTGCATTAGTTCACTTGATATACATTAAGCAGGGCAAGGATCAGTTTTGCTGACAGATAATTTACCGAGGNCCCACAGGCGATGAACAGAGCTGCTGCGAGCAGCAGGCGGTCGGTCACACTGCGCATCGCTCCTGCGGAACTCAACAGCCTTCGCCAGTACAAGAGAGGATGAGTCACGCCTGGCATTACCCAGGTGTTACGGAAAGAAAAAAGGAAAAACTAAAAAAACCCAAACCCTTGAGGATCTTACTGAAGCTTGCCGGGGTAGGAAATGCATTTGGGATTTAGCAGCAGCAGCGAAGCTGGTAACGCCGTCATGGCTAAGGCTGCCGTGCACATTTCACCTCATTAAACCCTCCTTTCAGCCGCTTAGAGCTTTTCCAGAATGGAGACCTCCAGAGGCTGCAATCCTTCACAGCAGAGAATCAGTGCCACACGGGGCTTTTTGTAGAAATACTGAGCAGAAAATTACTCTGCTGCTGTTAAGAAGCCACATACTGGAAAGTTTAAGGCATGTGAGAAACGTTTTCAAGATCCATTTCCTTGTAATGTTTTATCACCTTCAACCTTTAGTGCAGGAACAGAAGCATCAGCTGAGGAGCAATGGAGATGTGCTTTTTGCTGTCCTCATGGAAAACGCTGTGATACAGCCTCCAGCTGGGGAGCAGTGAGGGGCAGCCAAGCTCTCCAGGAACTTCCCAGGGAGGCTGAGGGCAGTCTGTCCCTGCACACACTGGTCCCCTAGCATATATCTTTTCCCATCCCCACCAAAGCGCAGCGCACTCCACTCCAGGGCTGCCTGGGACTTCCCCTCCTGCCACTGGCTGCCATCACCTAGTCAGAGGGCACATTAATGGACTCCCTAGTGCAAATAAAATATGGCTTGAGCAGCCAAGCTCCTCTTTTTTCCAACCCTCTGACCTCCCCACTCAAGAGGCTTCTCTCAGTTTCTCCATGTTCACCTTATTTCTTATCCCTCTCCTCGCCTCGTTTGGATTAAAATTACAATGCAGCCTTAGCCCAAGACCATTTTTTTCCACAATTGTGGTGAAAAATCACTTTTTTCAGTCTGAGCGGCAATCTCTGACTTCGGTTTTGTTGACGTAGGCTCGCCTGAAGGTTAGGTCTGCTTCCCCTACCACACTGTGTGGAAGAGGCTTCTCTTTAGCATCTGTTCTGTCCTCTCCCCCCCTCCAGGCTGTCTTGACCCTTTTCTCTTCCATTTGTTCCCAGTGCACAGTGAATCCCAGGCAAAGGCAGAGACGCAGAAACGTCCCCTCCTCCCGAGCTGACTGTAAGCAGATTTAATTCCCGGTTTCTGCTACAGCCTCAGCCTGCCGTTTCCAAGTACGAGATCCTTAATCACCGCAACTGCAAGCAAACAGCCCATCACCAAAGCAGCGGTGGCGGCAGCGGAGCGTGGCGGCTGCAGCGTCCTGCCCAGTGGCCTCTCTGGCAGGGGGAGAGCGGCAGCAGCGGCAGAACCTGCACGCCGAGGAGGCTCTTCAGCCCCTGAGGATGTGAAATCCAAGTGAGACAGCAAAAGACCACAAGAACCGTAGTCGGATGCGCTTTGCCAGCAGCTTTCTATCAAAGGGGTAATAGCAGAGCAACAGTTTTGGTAAAATAAAGGAATTAGTGCTTTGGCTCATTCAGCGCCGACCGGTCATGCTGCCGTCACACAGCAGGCTGCCTCTCAGCTCACTGCACCTCAGGGGCAGCGAGACAACACCATGCTCCCTGAGCTGGCTTTGGAAGCACACACAGCCTCGCTCCCTCCTCATCCCACCACTTCCACTGCCAAGAGAAGCAGCATCTCTCTGGTGCATCATCCCGCGCCGGCCGTTTGGAGTTAATGCCCACACACCACTTACAAAAGCAACGTTTGGGTTTTGCCAGGTCATCCCCGTGGCACAGTTTGTTCTCAAGGAACATCACCACAAATGGGGAGACCCATGTATCCTCCCTCCTGTTTCCGATATTTAGAGACCACGTGTGCTCCTTCTGATCTCTGGGCAAACAATCCATCCGCGCCCTGATTTTCTTCTGCTCTTATCTGGACGCGTGGCAGACCACACAGCCCGCGTTTCCTGCATTAGTTCACTTGATATACATTAAGCAGGGCAAGGATCAGTTTTGCTGACAGATAATTTACCGAGGGACCGTTATGAAAATAATCTCTGCATATTAACAGCAAGTCAGGCCAGTACTTCTAATGGCCCCGCAAACAGCATGCAATTAACTGGTTTTATTGTTTTGCCTAATCATTTGCAGCTGGTTTTTGCAGGCCCCCCTTTCCCATTCATGCATTTTTGCAGACAAAAGATGGGAGATCGTTTTTAAGCACTGCTAATAAGCTAGTCGATTTAACAACGTACTAGATATGCTGCTCCCGCAATTTCAGCCCCAGGACCCACAGCTCCAGGCCGTTGCCCAGCAAAAGGCAGCCCCAGTCTGAGACTGGGAGGATGCTTGTTGGGCTGGCGAGAGGCCTCCCTGGCACAGCATTATTTCCCCGCGTCTACTCGCCTAATGACTTCAGCATCTGTTGCCCTTTCTCTCCCTGCCTCCTTCAGGAACCTTGCACCCTGGTATTTCCTTCTTCAGCCTCCATGACTATTTTCGGCTCAGCAGCAGGGGTGAGGAGAGAGGGTCCCCTGCCCCAGGCATGGGGGAGGCAGGTCTGCAGCACAGGCAGGAAGGAGGTGAAGGGGGCAGAGAGGCGAGCGGGAAGGAATCCCTGGGGGAGGATCTGGCAAAATGCAGCGTTTCAAGCATCAATATTGGTCATCTGTCAATGATGACAGAAGAGAGAGTCAGTGAATATTGAAAGCACAGGAAAAACTTGCTGCAGGTCTAACATCGGTGACCAGAACAACATAAATACAGTGGCTAAAATCTTCATGGAAGTAGAAATTTTTTTGAAAAAAACAACTTTTAACATCAGTATTCTGTTCACTGCTGATGGCTAGACAAGCATGAGGACCTTATTCTTGGACAAGTGCATTGTCCTCAGCATGAGAATACATTTTTCCCTTTAACATACTATAATAAAGAAATCTCTTCTGATAGCTTTTCCTCAGACTGGGTACAATTCTCACCTGACCCCTTGCAAAGGGATTTCTCCTGAAACTGGAGCAAGCTTCTGCCAAGAAAAAAAAAAAAAACACTTCAAAGTCTGCTAAACACGTTGCTGCTCTCTCCACGAAGCACAGGTTGTCAGAGAATTCCCCAGCATCCGTCGCACAGAGGCTGGCTGGCTCTGGATCGCTGCTTTGTAAGGCCACAGCCAAGTGGGCTCATCTGCATCTCCCCTTGCAAAGCAGAGGTGGCCGAGCTGGGCGGCAGCAAGGCACACCACCAACGCAAAGCAGAGCAGGGGCAGGCGCTGGGACCCAGTACAGCCACTGGAGCCAGCGCCGGCCACTTTCAGCTCCACCCGGCAGCTGAGCTCCGAGGGCAGGGGCGGCTCCAGCATTTTTTCAAAACCACCATAGAAGCGTGGGTTTGGAAGTGTGAACTTCCACATGACCTGAGAGCCACGGTCTCAGATTTCCCTGGGGTAAGACCTTACTGTCTCTTGGAGCACTTACAATGTGGGCTGCGGTAAGAGCTCAGTCCCTTGGAGTGAACACTCGTTAAACACAGAGGATTGCAGCACATGTAACCAGCCCCTGTGTAGCTCAGAATCATGAAAGAATGAACTGCAAGTCTCTTGTGCTGACCTCCAGGTGATCACGCAACAGTGGAAAGCGACAGGTTGAGTTAGTTGGTTTAAACATTATGTTCAACTGTATGTCTATGTGAGCTGCCATCAAATCTTTGTCCTGACGCAGAGCATCCTCTGGGCCCTCCACCCTGCCACCATCCCCTCCAGCAGCAGGGACTACCTTCCGAGGAGTGCCCCAGCATTGCCCTCTGAACCAAACTGCTCTTTCTGCAGACACCACGCGTGCTCAGCTTAAGGTATGTCAGGAAAGCATCTTCCAGACCACACCTGCCTGAACCAGCAGCATAAACTGAAGGCCTCAGCTCAAAAGTAGCTCCAGACCTGATGGCCAGATTGTTTTCTCCCTGCAGATGCACGTGTGAAATCCGTGTTGAGAGGTCCCTCATCCCTAGCTGACATGCTGCCAGGCCTATCCGTACAGGCTGTCTGCAAGCAACCCAGCAGGCAGGTGTGCAGAAGGCAGTTCCCAAACCACTCTCCAAGAGCAGCGTCGAGCAGGCCACTGAGTCCTCGCCTTCAAAACAACCAGCTGCGGGTCACACAGATGTTGGTTTAGAAGAACCCGAAAGCATACACCAACGTACCTCCACATACATCACTCCTTTCGCTATGGGAGCCCTAACAGGGAAGTGTTAGGAAATGAAAAAGATGCGTAGTCTTTTTTATTTGCTGGTGGAAGCAACAGGCTTCCAGAGAAGTGGGCATTTGTCCGAAAGCAGCAGTAAACATTACTAGGTCAGGCAGCAGCCCACGACCTCCTTCCCTCACCCACCAGTCAGGCACCTGCCCACCCCCCAGCTGAGGAGCCCTTCCCAGCGCGGTGGCTCTCCCTGCTGCTGGGCTCCAGCAGCCTATCCGAGCGTGAAAAATGCCTGACACTAACCTTAAGACCTTTGAGATGAACTACTCATCCCTCCTAAAAAGAAACCCCACACCTTTTACACAAAAAAACCTCTGCTTCAATTCGCCTACAGAAACTCGCAGCTGAGAAGGCACTGGAGGGGAAAAGCTCTAATCCTCATGAGTGGGCGCGATGCTGCCGCGGCAGACAGCCACCTCCCCAGCACACAGGGGCACATCTGCAAGCGCCAGATGTGCTTGAGGACGAGGTCCCCAGCCAGAAACACCCAGGAGGTTTAGCTACCCTGCCTTCCCTGTCCTGGGATAGGCCACTTATAACCACACAGTCAGGATGCTCTGAAGGATGAACCCTTTGGTCATCTTGAACTAGGCCTTGTGTTGCATGGAAAGGGGAAATAGCCTTCATCCACTGCTCTTTCTCTTTTACAAGACTACTTGTAAGCAGTGGATGCAAATCCTAGCTCTTGGCTTACCAAATTAATTCCTCTTTGGTGCTAACTCCTGGGCAGAGGAAGCAATAAGGGAATGTCAGGGGAAGGTGTAAAGCTCAGGCTTCCCTGAGGATGCCAGCTTTGCACCAACAATACCTAACCGAGAAATAACGGAGCACAGGTAGTATTTTTAGAAATACCATTTCTGACAACCAAGCTGGAAGAAGCAAATGCAGCAGAGAAGCAGAAGGATGCAGAGATGGTATGCAGTAAGGAAACCACGACCTGTGGCAGTAGAGGAAACAAGGGCAACTTCTGCATGAGGATACCAAGCTGGGTATCCAAAACGTGGCAGCAGCGTGACTGCTCATCTCTGACACCACCCTTCATCACTGAGGCAGAGGAGTCAAATCTCTAGTCAAATCAGAAGTCCTTCCCAAACAGAAAAAAAAAGATCTACGTATCGCTGAGGTCTGAAGGTATTTTCTTCCCTCAAGAGCAAGAGAATCCCCCCACCCATGTGGGCGCAAAGATAAAGGGACAGTACCCATCCTCTAAATACTTGCAAATAAAAGAGCCATTCCCTCCTACCTCAAGCATCGACTTTGTGGTCTCCTAATTCCCAGCTCCTTGCTTCTGTGACGTTCAACTGGTTCTTCCACAAAACTGCTTCGGCTGAAAGCTGGGGTACTTACAGATTGTTCCCAGCCTCTCAAGCGGGAGGCCCAAGGACTCCCACCAGCTCATCTCTTCCCAAGCAGCCACGGTTCCCTCGGGCCACAGCTGTGAGAAAAAGGTGGGGGGCTGAGCCTAGCTCACACAATCCCCCTGTGCTGGAAAAGTGAGCCAAGGCCAGGAGGAAGGGCACAGCCATCCAGCACAGCTCCGCAACAGGTACGTCTACGGCAGGGCTGAAGTCTGCAGAGGGATGGGAAGGGGAAGGGGAAAGGGGGCAGACGGACACCAGTGGTACCAGCCACACTGCCAGAGCCAATTCTGACCCCACACCCCTGACAGCCAGAGTCACCCTGTCACAAGCTTCATCTGGGAGCAGATGGATCCGCCACCAGCGTGCAAGCAGGCGAACTCACAGTGTGGGCAAGTCTTACTCACCTACAGGAGAAAAGGGGGGCTGGGAGCAGTTTTCTTAATGACTAATTTTAGTAAGATTACCTTTTTTTAAAAAAAAAAAAATCTTGCTTAAAAATAAACATCTTAGTGCTTTTCAGCATCTTGACAGGATCTATCCTACCAGGTAACGCACTGGATTTGGAGTATGAGCTTCTAGCAATGCTTTTCCATTCTGTGGAGTCAGTTTTTTAAGGAGGAGGAAACTCAAACTTTTTCACGTTTGAAAGCTGACAAGGTTTTCTTAAGATAGTATGAAAAAGAAGAAGAAACGGCCCTGAAAAGATTTGAAAGCAATGCAGTGAATCTTAAGAAATGTAGTTTCCCTTAGACTCTTCTATTAAAACCTCTTTTTCAATGCTTCAACGCAGTCTCCCAGTATGGGGAAAACATGATTTTGCACCGAATGGTGAGGCTTGAAGTGTTTTAGACTTAGGGGCAAAAGTCACTCTTACTGTCAGTTTACAACGCAAGCACCAATTTGATCTGTAACACCCACGTTGCCTCTTGCCTCCCTTCCTGCGTGCAGCCAGCCAGAGGATGCTCCTCGTACCACTCAGCTACAGCCTCCGCAGCCCCGACACCCGAAGGATGATCCACTGACTGCAGAAAAGTTTGGGCCGGTGGTGCTAGGGTCCTCCTCTCTGTTTTGGCACCTTCCTCTTTATCTGAGCTGACCCAATCCAATTACCTTCCAGTCACTTTCTATCTTTTCCCCAAGGCTGAAGGAGAAGAAAACTTCAAACCACAAGTAGCACAGTGAAAAAAAAGGAAACACCTCTCTTTATAGATACATGTCTTTTGTTAACAAAAGCATCCTGCCACTTTACAGTACAGATTTTGATTCACATGCCACCTCTGCAAGCTATATTTTATTTCACACTTGTTTAAAAAAAATAAGTGCCTAACTTTGTGGCAAGGGCAGCTGCAGAATAACTCTTAGCTTTCCTTGTCTTCCTCTCTGAACAGACAGGAGTAAATCAGACTGTGATAAAGAGGGAACGACATTTTGGACATGGCCCACCGTTCATCCAACACCACTGGAAGTTTTTACAGGGTCGACGGTGCTTTGGTATTACGTTATTATGTTTTCTTGCGCGCTATTCTTACCTATTGCAAGCACCAGCCAAAGTTTCTCCTTCCTGTGAAAATCAGCTACTTCAAAGTAGAAGAGGAAGGGGAAGGGTTTTGAAGTGGATCCCAAATAGACATTATCCTTCCACATTATCCAATTCTAGGCTAATTCTTAAGCTGGCTCTTCCATTAAGGCTGACTCAATCAGGATCTCAGATATTTTTGCATCATCCTCTGGAGGGCAATTTTTCGCCAGGCACAGCCTGGAGAGCCAAGAGGACTGGAGCCAGTATAACCACTGAGGCCAAATGCATTAAATGCAGTGGTTTGAAAACCCAGTTGATGCTTTTTTGCACACCTGGCAGCCTGGAACAGGGCAGGACCTCTCTCCTGGAAATCACCTGTGTTAAGGCTGTAACTTGGGTGTTGAGGAGAGGAATTTAGCCTCGGAAAAAAAGTTTTTCATGTTTTGTTTTGGATATGGAAAAAGTAAATGCCTCCAAAAGTGATTCTACAGAGGGAGCTTGGATTAGGAGCTTGACTTCACCTGCTGCACAGGCGCATCAGTGCCGGCACAAAGGCTGGGGTGCAGAATACGAGAGCGAGCATCCAGGTAAACAATTCTTACAGAAGAGAGACCTGATACTGGTTTTCACACTAAAATGCATGGACACTAATCAGATAGTCCACAGTACAAATGATATGCATAAAACCCGTGCCTTTGAAAAATCTATTAACCACCATCACAAATCTACATGTTCTTGACATACAGAATTGCGCATCATTTTATAGAGAAATAGATTTCTTCTAGTTTATACCAAACAAGAGATCTTGAAACTTTTTTATGATTAGGGAGTAGAAGCTTTCAACTAATAAAACCTGTATTTTGAATTAAATTTTGGTTCCACTGAGGACAAGGGAAAAGTATAATTGAATTAGGGATTCATTTATAAAATTGCAAATATTAGAGCTAAGTATCACCACAGCTGTAGGTGACTGCAAGAAAAATATGAACATTTAAACGCATTCCTAGTAACCACATAGGAAGCCTGCCTACTGCTTCGTAATAGCCCTTTGTTTAAACCAGATGTTCCCTGCACTGCAGCTAGTACTAAAGACCTCTGACAGTTTTGGTATCACTTGTAATAAGGGCTTTTACAAATCCTGTCCACTTCCTTACGACCCATGTAGCTCTGAGGAAGTTTTAGGCTGCTATTTCCATTTTACTTCAGGGCTTCAAGGATTCTGAGCTTGGCTCAGCAGAGCACTGAAGTATACACAAAATTTAAAAGATATGTCACTCTTTTTATGAGGTTAGCTATTACTAGATTTAGATACATTTTCTATTGTAATCATAGCAATTTTCAGCTACAGTCAATAATATTTTTCCCATCACTAACAACACAAGATTAGATTATTATATATGCACATTATTTATGTGTGAGCACACAGGCAATGCATTCAGTCACAGTGTTCACACACATGCCTGTAAGTTAATGCATGCAAAAATGCACATGCACAATGATCTAAAGAGAGCAGAAGGCTTCACTGTCTATTGCCATGTCCAAAGCACTTAATTTGATTAAAACTTAGATTGAAGGCTATCAGCCACCCAAAACAACACATACTTGAGCTGCATCCCATTAAATCATTTTGATTGTTACTACTTAATAAATACACCCCTCCTCGAGGTACTTCATTTTGTACTTACATGTATTATCTAACAGTTATTTTAATCTACCTTTGGGATAATCAATCAAAACACCCAACAAACAAAACTTCCCCCATATTTTCAAGTCATCAGAATACTTAGATTTAAAGTTTTCTTCTTCTGCACACAGGTTTATTTTGCTTTAATTTCAATGAGACTGAGCAGGGACTATATTTTCCTTCTTTGCACCCATTCCTTTCTGGAAACTAACTGTATTTTGTCTCTGACATGTCAAAGCACCAACGCATTAGATAAAGTTTAATGAAAACTGCAGTCCTATGGGATTTAAGCACATGCTTTAATACTTTGCTGAAATTAGGAACTTCAACAGGGAGATAACTAGAAGGTTTGGAATTTCTCTTAAGCGTTACAAGTGAACAAATAAAATCACATTATTTGCTGAGTATCAGCTGAACAGTATGTATGTATTGATAATGCAGTCCTAACCCGAACAATGACATTAAAAACCAATGGCCACTTTAATTGCCCTTTTATTCTTAGATTTGTAACTTAGATTTATAACTATGTAACAGCTAAATTGTCAGCATGTTTTCTTTTCCTGTTTTTTTTCCCCCTTTCACAGTTGCAACATGAAGACTACCAAATCTGATTTTTATTTTTTAAAGTTCTAGTTATGGAAGAATCTTATCAGCTGCAAAATCACCAGGTTTATAGTCAGTCACCCAAAGATAGATTTAACATCAAACAGGCCTTGATAGGAGACAAAACACATGAATATCTGTATGTGAGTTCTCTTTAATAGCAAATTATTTTTAAAAATAAAACCAAAACAACAAAACAAGTCTTAAAAAAACCTCAGAACTATTGCATATAAGTTCAGAAAAATAACATTATATAAGCTTAACAAAATTATGTATTTCTCATGTAAAACCGAGTTAAGCCATCACACGCAGCAAATCCAGACAGAAAAGTAAGACCACCTGTATGCTGACTGTTTAATTTCAGCTGGAACATCAGAAATCTTTTTTATGCATAAACTAATTTCTCTATATAAAAGAACCTGATGCAAAATTCATGTTGTCAGTGTTGCAAGGTGAATGATAAAATGCTTATATCTCTATTTCCAAAAAGTCTGATTTTCTATTCTGAAGAAATATATCCTGTCTCTCTTACAAGAAAACAGAGGGGGAAACATTGTAAAAACTGAATAGCACTCATAGGGAATTCATGTTCCCATGAAAGAAAATCACCATACAACACTTACCTAGAATTTAGTTTAAGCTTTTAAATAACTCTTATTGATATCTGTAAGTCTTTCAAGCCAGGAAGACACCGAATATTTGGGGAAAAGGGAAGAAATGACAGAAACTCTTAGCAGACAGAAGTTATAAACAGAAACCAAAAGGAGAAAAGCAACACCACACAAACCCCTCAATTTCTTCTACATATTATTTCTAGGTACAATATTATGAGGCAAACATTCTCCAAATTAAGTACCTCCATCAGATACTTTTGCGTGTCAATTTCACTTCAAACTTTTGAGGATGAAGAACATCTCAGAGGTTGTTCAAATCTCAATCTGCAATAAGACGACAACAAGTCAAGTCCTGTATTTGGTACAGCATTAACGTGTAGCCAAGAGCCCATTCACAGGCACATCGGTACAAGATTACTGTCATTTGTCTTGATTCAGCAACACGGTTAAGCCTGTGCTTACTGGTGAGCATATGAGCTATTTAGCTCTAAGTGAGCAAAGACGCAGCATTAGCCATTTCCCTTGGTCAGCCTTGCACAGAAGGTTCAGGGGGTAAATTCCCCTAAACTCCCCGAGGAGACAGAGCTGCCTTCTCTGGCTGGTTAAGTATTGTTTGAGGGATTATAATGCTACTGCACATATTATTCCAGTGCAGGATTAACTACAAAGGTACCTAGAGGATTTCTGGGTGTCATTTTTCCTCACTAGCACATACTGTTATTTTATTCATTCTGACGGGGGATGTGCAGGGTTGTTTTATTTTTACTTCTGCTTAACTTTAAATGTCTTCTTAAATCCCAATGAAATCAAAGATATTTGAGCATAGGCTTAATTGCTTTATGAAATAAAAGAAGCATACATACTTGCTTAAGAGCTTGGCTATATTAAAAGCTTATTTTGAACTGATCACAAATGTAATATTCCCTCAGATCTTTGTCAGGCAGTTCAACAAAGGACATACGATTCATAGACAATTCAGAGATGCTGCAGGGCAAACTGTTCTAACCCTGTTCCTACGGTTTTTAACATTATGGGTTTTATACTTACATTCCCAATACTCAGAAACATGCTGAAGGATCTCTACCTATTTCTACTCCATTGGAAAAATATACTTAATAGTTAGTAGAAAAAGTGAAGATGTTTGTATGAGTTTCAGTCATGACAAGTGATTCTTCACATTCCTCAAACAGCGCTCAAGTTCAATTTGTTCATAAAAGTATTTTTTGTCTTAATGGCATGAAATCAAGAAAAATTACATTTAGTTTCTCACAGTAATAATTTACCAGCATTAACGATAAGGAAACCCACTATTTCTTTTGTATAATTAATGAAATTATTCTCAGGGCTGTATTTCTATGAACTACAAATTATTCCCATTACTAACAGAGAAACAATAGAAGCAATTGAATCGGTGTCATTAAGAGAACTAATACTGTGGATCAATTCCTTATTTACTACTGCAAATTAAGCCACAGCCTATCAGGAGCCAGCTTCCTCAAAAAGATGATGATACACTTCCAACCATTAAGGCTATGGGAAAGGATTAAAAAAATGCAGCAATTGTTGCTGACTTTTACAGAAAATTTACAGGCTCATCCTAACATGTTTCATATTAAAATGGCTCCATTGACAGCATGGTTTCATAGCAATTTCAGTCTGAATCCAGGCCTACTAATTTTTTTTCAAAAATAAATTTTACCAGACTGACTTACAAATCCACCCAAACTCAACTTTTGAAACTCATTTGCTACATACTCTTCCTTTACTTTTTTTTCCCCCCACTATGATAACAATTCACTGTTTAATGAATTGGTGCAGGACCCTCAACAAAACTTCTTGCTGTAAATGGGAAGGAGTTGCAGTACTATAGGCTGTCTACATACATTCATAGTGCTAAATAAGTGTTATTTATGAATGTAAAAACTAATGATTCTAATAAATATATTGAAAATCCGCTATTTAGTAACATTAGGACTGACACCTCATTACAGTACACCATTTTTTGTGGGCATAAGTCCATTACCTGAGGAATGAATTCTAATTATAACTTAATGCTATGCCTGGAAATCATTTATATCATAGAATTTTCAAGGGAAAACTATGTATGTCCCCATTAAAATACAGAAATTGTTTCTCTTTTCTGAACAAATCTGCAAAGAATTTTTGACATTGAATTTGTGTGGGTTTTTTTTTCTTTTTTTATGGAACAGTATAATTTTTGTGATTATTCAATTACTGGTAACCATCTTATACTACAGAATAGTTCGTTTATTTCTAATACTACTATACAGTACTCTTGTATTTCGCCCCTCAAAAAAAAAATCACCCTGTAAAAATAATTCTATGTTCTTCTAGTAGCTATTAATGTTTGCTTTCTATATCAGTCCATATGTCATTATCATCTCAAGACTCATTACGTGGGTACTCAACCTATCTTCCCATTACAAGTTATCAATCACAAAAAATAACATGCTTTATATTTAAAGTATTATAATCTTTCATTTTCTGCTTATTACATTTTTTCTACCTATGCAACTGCAGCATAGTCATTGCTCTGGTCATTTTTTTTTTCACTTTCTTGTGGGCTGGTGATTGTCACCCTTGGATTTGCGGATGTTTTTTCAAGATGGGAATCAACCTAGAGAAAAAGGACAGGTACTGTTAACTTCATCAGGTAACAAACATTTCACTGCATTTCAATACAGCATTAGCATTTCTTACTGAAATTTCCACAAGGTATTCTTAATGTGAAAAAATGTTTTCCCAAGAGTGTTTGCATTAACATTTTTATTTACCTTATACTTATATACCTTCTAAAGGAGAAAGTACTCAAA
This sequence comes from Rhinoptilus africanus, assembly GCA_013400135.1. Taxonomy (NCBI): domain Eukaryota; kingdom Metazoa; phylum Chordata; class Aves; order Charadriiformes; family Glareolidae; genus Rhinoptilus; species Rhinoptilus africanus. Next base: position 109,776 of record VXBO01007159.1, read on the forward strand.
TTAGAGGTTCCTCCCCAGCTCTTTCATCAAACATCCAGTTACCCACATATCCATTTAAAGTGAATGCTCACTCACTTTCCCCACTTCCATAAATAACTTCAGCTTTTCTAAAAACAAACAAAACAAATCAATATAACAAGCATAGAACAAATTCAGGGCCCAAGAAAATGCCCTGATATTCAGCTGTCTTCATTGAAAAAGGTTTTTTTATGTCATACAGAAACAGAAGAAAGCCCAGTTGCAAGGTGCAACAGTGTCATAAGAAGCAGAGGAAGAGTGTTTTTCAGCAGCCTATAGGCAGGGAACACGCAGCAAGTTGTTCTGCTTCTGCTGCTCCAGAAACCCACTCTTACCAGATCTGGATTCTCCCCACCAAACAAACCACTTCATTTCCCACATTCCGTTTGCTGGTCAGTTCATCTGACTGTCAGCGTAGTCCACTTAATTTTTCTGGGCTGCATCCAAGCCAACAGCACGTTATTGTGTCTCCTAAATTAATGTCACACTTGCTTTTAAACCAACTAAAGTTCCTTGCTTTAAGGATCTTGTTCATCTCCACTGTCTTTTCTAATTTCTAAGAAAAGGAAATGAAACTTCCACAAAGCAATGGCAAAAGCCTTTTATGAAATGCAACTTCTGTGAAAGTCAACTCATCAAACTAATGAAACACTGTGGTTTCATGAACACATCCTGCTAGTCCTAAAGGACAATTTAGTGTGGAGATATATAATGATTATGCTTTTCTGGAAATTGCAACATTTTTTTATTATTTTTCTTAAAAAATCAGCATGGTCAGGAAAGCAGGAGATGCAGATTCATCAAATAGCAAGAAACATCTGCTTTCTCAGTTGGAGGACAAATAATGTAATTACTGATGTAATTGATCTATACAGATGGAAAACAGCTTTTCCCACAAACTGAAATTCTCATACATGCTCTCAGGACCTTATCAGGATTGAGCTACCTAGACACTAGCTGAGAAGCCTAAGGCTGAGATGAATGAGGAACAATAACTTAAGAACAACAAACGGAAAGAATAAACACTCACCTGTTTCTGACTCTCAGAATCCTCTTCTTTTATTTCTTCCTCAGGCTGAAGATCACCTTGGTAGTTCAAGTGCTCCATTCCCTCACCATTTTCTTCATTTTTCTTGCCATTTAAATGGTAAAGTTCCTCTTCTGCTTGGTCAACGTTCTCTGTTTCTTCTGCTTCTGCTTCATCTTCATCATTCTCATTTAATTTCTTCTTGTTTTCTTCCACTACACTTTTTTCTTTAACAGTTTCCCCACTTTCCTCTCCATTCACTTCTGGATATTCTTCCTCTCCCCTGTCATTTTCCTCTTCTACATTTTCTTCTTCATCTACAGTTTCTGCTGGCCTCTGGTGAAAGGCAAAGCAGCAGCATTGTGAGGCATTTTTAACCAGAATGCTCCACATAATTCTGAAACGTGACAGTCATCAAAATCACACTTAGATCATTACTGAGGGATAAGTATGCTAATTTGAGGTTTGTCTACATGGACAGAAAATGATGCTCCTGTAGTAAAATAATGCACTCTTATTCTACATTAAAAATGTTTTAGTGAGATTTAAATGTATTACACCAGGTTAATCCATTTGACCATACTCAAAACAACTGGAACGAGCTAGATTTAATTAATACAGCAACAACTATTTTGTTCCAGCTGTTCCAGGTTCTCTGACATTCCAGCATTTAGTAAATATTTGTTTATAAAATCCTGTCACAACAAAATATCATACATCACTAGCCCACAAACTGTTCCCCAAGAAGCATTTTACCTATGGAACAGGCCATGCCATGCCAGTCGGTCCTTTTGTGCAGCCTGTCTTCTTTGCATCCTCAGAAAAGCAGCAAGAGAGATGAAGTAGACCTACTGGTCACTTCCATAAGATCATTCCCCTTCCCAAAGGCCCCTCTGTAGGGTGGCATGGTTAGGATTTATTTCACGTTTAACAATTGATTTTTCCTACACAGAGTTGGACCAGCAGGCAGGAGGAACAGGATCTTGTCCCATATTGAAGAACAGTAAGCAGAAACTCACTATAGATAAAGCTGATAGCAGCATCATTTCATGACAACCTGGAAGACTGATGCACATACTATCTAGTTTTTGTCATTTGTCTTCCAGTTTCAGCTTTGAAGATTCACCTGACTATTCAGTGAACCAATGCCCCTGATGCCAAGATGGCTTATGGACTTGAGCTAAGGTTTGAATGAAAATAAAGAGAAAAAAAAACCCCACAGGAGTGCAAGGGTGTCTGCCTCCCACACAGCCTCATCAGACTCTAAATCTAAAGCAAACAAGCTGAGAGCAATAGATTATCTAGACTATCTCTTAATGAAAAGTGTTTGGAATTTTACTATCATTAGCAGCTCCTTTATGCAGGCAGCTATCTGCTACAGACCTACAAGTTATTTACGTCTTCTAAAAATCTTTCCCTCACTAACACAAACATTTCACAAGAATTCTGTCATCACCTTCAACATATTAGTAAAGGCCAGTTCAGCAATACCAACAATTGATCGAAGCCTCTTGATGAAACACCTTGCTTTTGCTTTGATATCTAAGTAGCTACATAAAACAACTATATTATGACAGTGCACAATACTGCATTGACACAGCTTCAAAAAGGACAAGTTACTGTGTTGTGATAATCCATAGAATGACAAATTACTAGAAATATTACATAGTTATCTGACTAGATAAATAATGGCTCCATAAGTAAGTTTTGAAGTACAGTAATTTCTGTGTGTTTTTTATTCAAGCCTTCCTGGTTCACTTTCATCTGGTAACATCAAACTGGCCTTATTACCACTAAAATAAAAATTAAACAAGTCTGTAAAGACACCTTCAAAGAAGGCACCATCCAAAGCAAACTTGAGACAACTTTGGTAACCTCCAGCACATAAAAATAGCAAAGAATCTGTAGATCCACAAATGCTCAGAAGTTACCTCCTAGTCTTACACGTATGACCTACTAATTTGTTCTCAGTCTACTAAGGAAATTAGCAGCTCTGGATTCTGACCAGAAACAGGGTCAGACTCATTAGTGAGACTCATTAGACCTTATTTGTCTAAAATAGGTGTGGATGCAAATTTTTTTTAAGACTTAAAACCGAGTAACATAGCAAATAAACACAGCATTCTTGAACTGTACCCAGAAAATCACTGGAAGCTCATAGGGAACTGGCATAAAATAACATTCAAATTTCAACTAATCTCACTTGACCAGTCAAGCTAAAGTGCCTGAAAAAATAATAGTACAAACAGGATCAGTAAAACAAATTCCATCAGTGCAAGTATAATGTTTTTACAGTAACAGAAAATTTTAAGATTGCTGAGCATATTACTACAAGTTATTACTACTACTGACAAAAATAAAAAGCCATGTTTTCAGCTAATAATTGGAAAGCAAAATGCATTCTTCATTTAATCTCCTTTCAAGCTGCACCACATTACAATAGACTTTTCAAACAAATTAAAATCAACATGGATCCTGAGGAATCCTTCTGCAAGGTAATCTAAAATGCAGTATGGTTCCCACTGCACGCACAGTCGTAGGCAGGCTTTGAAATGTCAGTATGACCACAGACTATGCATTTCAGAATGCACAGCAGACATAAGACAGGACTGTAGAGAAGGAACTGAAGGCCAAAATCACCCACCAAATCATATATTGCTCTTTACATAAAAAGTGTGATACTTTCTACTGAGATCTTGTTGATCTACTAGCTATGTACAAATTAGCACTATTTGTTTCAGTACATCTTCTTCACTGAGAAAGAGATGTAGTTAGCAAAAGTTAGATTTTTCCTATTTAGGGAAAGAGGATGTTCATATTGCACATACACATGCAGGGAGGAAAACAGAAAGAGGGAGAAAAACAGAGGGCTTTTAGGGTCCAAAGCCTGTAAATGTTGTACATGCTTAACTTTACCTTCTGGAACACTTACTGTGATTCCAGTGAACCTGAAATACTGAGCTAAAGCCTACATTAAAGTGATTTCTGGGTCAGGATATAATTCCAAGTCTCCTGGAGTCAATGGGAACCTTTTCATTGAATCTGATACACTCCAGCCATCCCTCCACCTACAAGTGTACAAAATACCTATTATGTATTCATCAAAGTTACTGCAAACTGTGTTCTCTCAGTCGGAATAAATCAGGATGGGTGTACTGAAAGTAAGACAGGTACGCCAATTCAGATCTACATGTCCTTGCAGAAATTATCAGACTCATTTCTCTAAGTCAGCAATGTTCTTGTACATTTAAGAAAAAGCAGTGACATTTCACATCTTAGTTTTTAGCTTTTCATCTGTTGTCTTCTAAATAACCAGAATACTCCCAGTAACAGCTTCCTATGCGAATAGGCAAGACAGATGTGGGACTTGGCTGCTCCTCTTTGCACCCGAGAAGTCAGAGTTCGTGTTCCAGCCAGTGTTGGCTCACAGGAAGTTGTACAAGTACATTACATTTGGGATGCTGGTAAAAGCTCAAGGCATCTCAAATCCAGAGAACCAACTATATCTCCAGGCCTGAGTGACTGAGGTCTCTCACTACTTTGTAACACAACTAAATTAACACAAGCATCAAATATTAATATCAACATGTTGACATGAGAGATTTCAGGATCATAACAGAGAACAAGGGGCACTTGTTGGAAAAAAATCATGTTGGAAGCACCCAGCCATTTGTACCCCAGGGTAACTAAAGGGGTATACAGTAACTAGCTACAGAATAAGTGTTCCTGTGTCACTTTAATGCTGTGTCCACATCCCAAAAAACAGCATCACAACTTGAACCTGACAGCAATAAATTCAGGACTGGAGAAGCACGAGGTGATTACATTCTTATTCCTTGAGGTAAGTAAGCAAATTCTAGGACAGAGAACTTTTCCAGTGACTGTGATGGATTATCCCCATTCCTCCTACAGTCAGAACTATTCGTGGTAAGGTTTGTAATTTTACTTTGTGTATGGTTGCAGGAAAATAGGACGGAACCTTCTTTCTCATATTGCTGACTGCATCTTTTAAGTGAAGATGATACTTTTGCTGTTTCACAGTTGAAAGTACAGTAGCTAAAATAACTCGTTCTCAAACCACACCTTCATGAAAGCGAGCACAATTCTTTGCTTGTCATGGACTAGCAATAAAAAGACTCACTGACAAAAGACTTGTATATGTATATTGAAAGGCATATTCAACTAAAGGCATGCAGAATTATCGAAGTCATTCTCAACTTCATGCTAGAAACATGGACCCAGCTTGCCTTCTGGAAACCACCTGTCTTACTACCAGCTTGCTGAGGAACAGAGTGAATTTCATTTTGCATCCAAAAAGTATGATTGCTTGATGGTATTTTTAATCTCAGCAAAAACAGAGTGTTTAAAAAAGAAAGATGTATTCTAATTACACTCATCATGCTATCATTCATTAAGAGCTACATTACCAAATGCCATCATCATTCAGAAGCAATAAGTCAGGAAATCTTCAGACACTGAAGCATTTGGCTTCTTTTCCTCTAGGGATGCTAATGTAACCTCTCAGAAGGTTTGTACATGACTGATATTACAATATCGAAGAGCGCAGTATCACAAATCATTTAAGGCGGAAATTATTTTGCACCATGAATGTAAAACATAATTTTGCTTTATTGAAGCCATTTGGAAATGTTTACTAGGCTAATGGTCAAAACAGACAAACAATGAGGGAAACAACAGAAGTCTTAATGGTCACAAATACCGACATGAATACATCTCACAAATGCAGCATCAGAAACACTTAACTTTGATTGCACCAAACCTCTGGAGAACAGAGCTGTCCCTGCTCCTACCCAGTCAGGAATGCTCTGTAGCAGTGCGGCCCAGATTCCAACAGCAAAACATTTTGTTCCTGAACCAGATAGGGTTGCTAAGTGACAGCAGCCCTCTTCTCTTCCACATCATTTACAAAACCCAGGCTCTTAAAAGCAAGCAAATGAATAGTTAAGGGTTCATCAGTCTTACACTTCCCACATAGTAAATGTGCTGTTGTTCAGGAAGGCAAAAAGAGTCTTTATCCCCTCAACATTTAAACTCCAACCTTTTTATGAGCTGGATGCTTTTTTGGTTTTTTTATAACTACAGATGCAACGTCTGAGTCCACAAAGTCTAATATTTCCATAAGATCACAGCACCCAGAAGTCTAACTGGAATGAATGGAAACTATGAATGATAACTTGACTGGTATGATAACTATGAATGGTAACTTGAAGTGTACAAAAAACAGCTTTTCAATCTCCATTCCTCAGTTTCATTGTGTGGTAACTGGAAGCATGCATAATTCCTTACTCACAAGACAGCCACGGCAGACAAGAAAACATCTGATCAGATCCTTACTTTTCTGGGATGTACCTAAATTAACAATATTTTTCTCCATCTGTTTCACTGACAATCATGTCTAGTTTCTCCATAACACTTCCCATGTGTACATTAAAATTTGCCTAAACTTCGCACCCAACAATACAGCATGATCTGTTGAGCATCCCTGTAGACAATGAGAAGATTGATAAGCATTTAAAAAGAAGCCCTACTGAGGTTGCAAAAATACAGTTTGAGGGGGTTTTTTTCAGGAACAGACCCTTCTACAGTGAATGAAAAATGGCCTAAGAGTTAAGCCATTTGAAAACTGTCTGCTCTAAGATGGCTATATTTTTTCAAGACAGGAACACACAGAGGAAACTTTTTTCAAAGTTGCATCAACACTCGTTTTACAACAGAACTGCATTTGCAGGCTTTACTTGGAAGAAGTGAAGGCCCTCCGACAGCTGACCACACAGGCCTTTAAAGAAAAGATTAGACCTTGCTGCTGTAGCTTCAGAAATCACAGTCATCTAATGCAGAAAATGACGGAAGATCTCTCTAATTCTGAGCTGCAAGGAACCAACCAGAGTAAGTTTCCCTATCTCACACAAACGAACAATAAAAAAAATTAAGTGTAAATCGGTGGAGCTGAAAGAACATGCAGGGAAAAATCTTATCTGCTGGCTTGTCAGCACTCAAAATCCAGAAGGCTCAAATTACAGCTGTGTCATTTGTAGTGAAATTTGAGCATAAGAAGTTCTGCACGTATTCTTTCCAAACGCCATTTTGAAATCCTTACTGATGTAATGCAAAATGTTTGCTCACGAAAAGTTCTAGCCTTTTTAATCAAGGAACATTTCTTCAAGCAGTCAGCCTGTTTTAATGTTGAATCAATGTAAGCTTTAACATTTTGCCTTCAGCAACCGAGAAGATAAACATTTTCTTCTGTTCACTGAGGTGAATCTTGGGTCTCTAAAGCAAATTGTATACGCCATAATGAAAACTGCAAACGAAAGGTGCAGATTTTCTGCTACTGATGATACACTTCAGCTACAGAAAGAGCACCTAGGGGAGCTACACAGTCTCACATCACATCACTGACCAGGAAATAGGGAATAATGAGTGGCATCAGGACTGCATTAATCAGTGGACATGTCTGTAATAAAGGAAAGCAAATGGCCAGTGAAAGAACTAAGAGTGTGAACATCCACAAAACCCCCAGATCAGTGCCTGTTAGACAAATTTATCATCCAATGATTTTTACAAATAAGCACAGAAAGAGAGAGGGAGATGGGGAAACTGCATCTGAAGGGAGGGGGTGGAAAACAACAAAAAACCCCCCAAACCAACCAACCAACAGATTCATTCTACATCACTTACACCTTAATAGGCAGTATCATATACCTCACAGTAAAGCAGGCTGGCACAACACGCCTGAATTCCTTGTAGGGGTCATGCACTGGACAACTTCATATCTCATAACTCTCACGCTTATCCCACCTCCCAAGGGCTCAGCGTGGGAGAAGAACAGCCACGCTTATGGAAATGGATAAACCAATGCAAACTTGCAGTGTTATTTCAACACTATTTCTACCAACTGCTGCTTTTGTGTTTCACAGCTTACAGAAAATTAAAGAAAAAGTAGTATTTTGATCTGAAAGCTTTACAAGTTAGAAAATTTTCTATCTTGGAAAGAGTTACTTGGAATACATTTATATTATTATCAGCAAACTCAAAGTAACACACTTAATTACCATCTCAAATGAAAAATTTGTATTATTTTGCTGCTTCCCTACTAAGAACTGCAATAAAATCATCTTGTTTCCCTGATATTTGCACAATTGATTTCATAGTCTGCCATCAGCTCCTACGGATGTTGACACAGTGATGTAAACAACCCAATTGGAGTAAGCCTGCATGTCAAAAGAAGAAACTATCCATTTTGTATTTGGAAGCTGAAGCCTTGGTACAGAATACAGAACAGAAGGGTCTGGTTTGGTTTTAGGCAAAATACTGATTTTTCCTCCTTGATGTTCAATTACAACTGTCAGCTAGTCTGGTGTAAAGCAAATCCTGTTCTTTTAATGTGTTCTCAGCTGGCAGACAGCATCTTACAGAATAGGACATAAGCGAGTGTCTAGCCAGTATTACACTCAGTTTAGTTAATGGCTCATCTGGCATTTGTTCAACTGTATACTTCAAGTGGCAAGACAGAAAAGGTGCATAAAAAGAAAAAAGACGAAGCTCTATCTTCACCACCTCATTTATGTGGCTGATGGAAATGATAGCGCATCAGAAGTGTCAACATTCTAGTGAAAGCTAGCATGTAAATATTTATGCACTATGCAAGATAGTCAAGCCCTGGCTGCCTGTCCTTTTCCATGTTTCTAGCAATAACAGAAACTGCAGTTCAGATAAGAAAAAGCTATAAAGCTTTACATCACAGAATTCAAATTTATTTTAAATGGTCATTAATAAGAACCTGAACAAGTAAAATGCTAAATCCTTCCAAGGTCTGAGTAATCTCAGTTATCTGGGAATAAAAAGTACTCAGTACTACTCAGAAGGACCTAGTTTCTTGCCAGATCACCTAGGAAACTATACATGAAGTTTTAAAATGAGAAATAAACCATGGCTTGAGTTGCAATAAGTTTTGGTACTTTGTTTGTCTTTTCTGAAAATACGGAGATTATTAATAGTGTGCATGACTGATTTTTTACAATTTTTTTCCCCTCAAACACACCTGCTTCCAGTTCCTTGTCCAGGTAGCAAAATCAGTTGGTAGCAATCAAAAAATATTTTCATCTGAGGACGATGTACGGGTCTTGGTACATGAGCTTAGAGGTATCAAGCAAGTGCCTAGAGTTGAAAGCTTCCCAGCACATCTGATGTTCACTGGCAACACTATCAACAACCGCCCCTACCAGGCTAAGGGCAGAAGCAGCCCTCCCTAGTGATGGCCACCATCCTTTGGATGAGGCGAACTGGTGAGACACACAGCAGAATGGGCAGAGCTGTTGCTTGCGCTGTAGGACGCCCATGGAGAAGTAAGGCAGCCGTCACCAGGGCTTTTGGGTTTCATATGAATTGCAGTTAGCCTAAAAACTAGACCTGACAACCCAATTTACACTGTCAAGTGCTTTACACTACCCAGAGGAATTCTTTACGCACCTTCAGAGGCCAATAAGCAGGCTAATCATTTCTCAATTTGACTATTACACTGTCGAGACCAGGGCAGGATATACTTCAGGATGGCATAAGAAACAAAGATTAAGATGACAGGAAGCATGTTCTTCCCCAATGTCAGTACTATCAGTACAACCCAACACATCCTAATTATCACAACACCTCACAAGGACAACTGCAATTAACAGGGCTGATGAGTCCAACGGTGTTTAGCACATAAGTCTCTGAGGCTGGGGCAGGTATTTGCTGTGAAAAGGCACAGCTGTAGTATTCCTTATATCAGGGACCAGAATAGTCATGCTCTTGCCTCTTTCAATCACACGATTCACGCATCTTCAAGAACAACTTCTATAAAATAGCTGAGCAAAACTCCTTCCCATTAAAGTTAATCAATCACTGTGAGTGTTCCTTCTTAGAAACAGCAGCCTAAAATAAAGTTTAGAAATCCAGATTTTTTTTTCAGATGCTAAGGCGCTATTCTTCAAAACGGCTACAGCGACAACTTCATATGTGGCCTTTGTTAACATACAGATTAGTAATGCAGGCAGAAATTGATACACAAAATATAAGGTCATAAAACTTCTATTTTCCCCTTAGGCATTTTTTAAAAGCAGAACGCAAGAAAAATGTACATATGTCTAATATTCTTTTATGCAATACAAATAAACTGAAAAAAATTAGCCAACTAAATAGTAAGTACAAAAACCCAAAGCTTACTAAAAAAAAGTTGGTTATAGGACTGAAATTATTGAAGATGAACCAATACAGAATCACAGAAGAATTATGTTAGAAGAGACATCTAGGGCAGTGGTCTCCAAACTGTTTTGATCATGCACTCCTATCAATAAAAACTTTTGGAGCACGAATCCCCAGTATACGTATATTTATTTATTTATAAATTATATACACATACTACTAAAGTTCTAACATTTTTTTCACACACCCCAATGGATTGTATTCCACACCCCCTGGGCTGTGCACACTCCACTTTGAATACTACTGCACTAGAGAACATCTAGGCCAGTGCCCCACTTCAAAGTAAAAGTAAGTTGTTTGAGGCCTTGTCTGGTTTAGTTTTAAATATCTCCAAACACAAAGATTCCCCACCTCCTCTGGACAAGAAAGTGCTTGCAGTTCTCAACATCGAAAACATTTTTCTTATGTCCAATTAGAATTTTTCTTGCTGCAACTTTTGACCATTGCCTCATCCCTTTGCTGTGCAACACAGAGAAAAAGCCTGACTCCGTCTTTGTTACTCCATCTGTAGCTGAAGAGAGCAGTTTGATCTGCCTTCTCCTTCTTAGCCTTTATGGTGAAACCAACCCCATTCTCTAAGCTTCTCCTTGTGTCATAAGCCCTAGCTCCCTAAACTTTTTAGTGTGTTGCTGACTCTCTCCCATTGGTAAATACCTCTTTTGTACTGGGAAGGACTCAAAACTGGACAAAATATTCTAGATGCAACCTCAGAGATGCCAAGTCAAGGAAAATGATGTTCCCTTGATGTGCTGCCTGTGCTTTTACTAGCTCAGCCTGCACAGTCAGCCTCATCACCAAAAGGGAGCACTGCTGACTCATCAACTTGCTACCCACGGGAGCTGCATGGTCCTTTCTGTAGTTGCTTCTTAGCCTACCTGGGCCCAGGCTGTACCAAGACACAGTTACTGTGTTCCAGCTGCCCAACTTCATATTTCTCTTTGTTGAACTTCATGGGGCTTGAGTCAGCCCATTCCAGAGCTGTTGAGGCTGCTCTGAAAGGCAGCCCTGCATCTCCCCTGACAATGGCAGTTTGGCTTTACCATGAGGCCTGGATAAGGCTGCATCCTATGCCATCATTCATGTTACCGATGAACACATTAAAAAGTATCAGATCCAGTATCAAACCCTGAGGACCATCATCCGTAAATAGGTGCCGCTTAAATTTCAGACAACTGACCTTTTAAGTCCCACGGAATGAGTCAGTTTTTCATCCACTTTGTAGCCCACAAATCCAGTTTCTACCTTCCTTAAGGATATCTTCCTCCCCATATCTACCAGACTTCTTCCAATTTCTCTTGCAAATATGGAAGTCTATGCTGACAGCAAGATAAATGACAAAAACTGCTCTCCTTTCATCCACAGAGACAGTACTTTCATTACTGAGGCAAAGACCTTGGTTAAGTATGATTTGCCCATAATAAATCCATGTTGGTTATTCCCAATCACATGCATCAATTTCCATTTCTCAACAAGCTTTGGCTTTCCAAGTACCATCCCTGCATGCTCAGACAACGTCTCTATACTGCTCCTTAGCAGTTCATCCCCTCTTCTACCTACCACACTCTGCCTCTTTTAGTAAAAGGTCAGGAGTGCTCTGTTCAAACCGGCCTCCTGTTATGCCGGCTTCTTTTCTTGCACACGGGGAGAGTTCTTGTGCTTTGAGGAAGATGCCCTTGGAGATCAACCAGATCTCCTGTGTTCCTCTGCACTTCAGGGCAGCCTTGCACAAGATCCCGCCTGCCAGTTTCCCAAACAAGCCAAAGTCCACTCTCCTGAATTCCAGGATTTTTATTTTTTTATTTGCTGTCTCTACTTTCTTAAGGGTCTTAAACCCTATCATCTCATGGCCACTGCAACTAAGACTGCCATTAGCACATCCCCAGCCAGTTCCTCTTTATTCATGAGCAGCAAATCCATCAGAATGCCTCTCCTAATTCTGTATCCCACTACCTACATCAAAAAATTGTCTCCAACACACTCCAGAAATCTCAGGGATTGTTTGTGCTCTATCGTGTTGTCCGGGGTAATCAAAGTGTATTTACAAACAACTATTTTTATCTCCCTCCCTTTTGTTTACAATCTCACATTAACAACTACTCCTCAGCACTGAGCTGACCACCAGGAAGTAAGAAAAATGCCCAAGAATGCCTGACGTTGTTGGGACGATTTTTTGCCTGAGAAATCAATTGGATAAACTGTGATTCTTTACATTGCAGCATGGATCAGAAATATTATCGCCTAGCCTGGGTGGCTGGCCTCAAGCCATTATCAACAGGCACTAGAATCACCTTGTGGACATAAATTCCTACAAACACGTAAGATGAAAAAAAGGACTGTCTTGTGATCAATAGACTATTTATTGCACATAAGTATTACAATTAAAAAGTTGACCAACTAAGTACTGTGTTGTTCCAACAGAAGAAAGCACTGTCAGCTTTAATAAAAAAAAAAAAAAGATGAATCCACATCTGTTTGTGGTTCAGGACTGCATGAATTCTGACCTTGATTCTGTGTCATAGCCCCTTTACATTGTTCCACCAGTACAAAGGGACTGCGATCCAGATGGATCTATTTGGTAGGTTGTGACAGCAGAGTCCTGATTCTGTAAGGGCTTTCAGAGCAGTTCTGAAGCTGATAAAAAGGTAATTGATATTTAACAGAGAGAGGAAGATTCGCCAAAACTCCCATAAAAGAAGCCGCCGTATCTTTGAGTTGTTACAATCATCCCCAAAGAATTATGCTGTACACTTGAAAGAAATTGGGGAAAGAAAACACACACACAACCTGTGATCCTAAAAAAAAAAAAAAAAAGGCCATTGATTTAAAGCTCGATCAATACCTGGTCCAGCGGAACTTCTACACGAGTATCTTCATCTTCCTGCACTTCAGCTGCCCCCCACATTTCAGACGCCTCTTCTCTGGCTTTGTAAATGTCTTCACCTGCAATGGGAAAGACATAGAGTGGAAGTGAAGTCCAATTGTGACACTGCGTGGTGTAACTGTGGAACTGCATTCAATTTTGTTTCTGAGCTGACCCAACATTGCCTATACCATTCTTTTAACAAAGTTTTCAATTTTCCATTATTGTCAATCTGTTTTCCTTTCCTTTTTAATAACAAATACTTACACACTATACCATTTGGGGAAGGGGTAAGGGGGAAAGCAACAGAGACTGAACAAAGCCCTGGATATGAAGTTCCTTCGCTTCTGGCAAAGGTCAGGAGTGAATCTGAACTTAATACATTACAATAACAATATATTACTTCTATTTCTATAGTCAATGATAGCACTTTCTAGTAAATAGCATTATAAGACATCTAGCAAAGATCTCAGGCTCTGAATCAACAATAAACATGGTGAACAAGGAGAGAAGTAAAAGATTAATAGTTGGGATAATGCTACTCCCCACCCTTGGGCACGTGCAAATAGAATTATAGCTGAAGCTCCACATCCACATTAAAAAAGCACATACTAACAAGGTTAATGGTTACAAAGATATTCAATTTTGCAAAGATTTTACACCATTTAGTTTGAGTAAATTTTTTCCCCCAAGTATAAGTAATAACCAGGGATCTTCAAAGTTTCTAATACAGATCTTTCATTATTAGTTAACTAGGAGAGTAAAGACAGGTACATATGGAAAACTAACAATTTCCAAGTGACACACATTCCTCTCTCCCTTCTCCCCAAGCTGAAAACAGCCCAGAAATTAAAAGCATAGGTTACTCTAAACCATCTCCTCCTCTCTCTCCATCTAGATAGATGGTCCTGTGCTGATGTGTTCATATCCAACATAATAAGTAACTACAATAATAAAGAGGAAAAAATATTTGGGCTGTTTTGCACTGCTTCTTAATTCTTCATAAATGGATAACAAATGAGCTTGATAATGTCAACTGACCACGCAAATTCATATATATTCCTGGACACTGTTAAACAAGCAGCCCTAGTGTAGCACTCGACTGTTCACAGCACCATTGAGAAGGAGGAAAAATAATGAATAAAAATCCAAGATGTAAAACATGCGGAGTCCACCTGCATTGTCTGCTCTGGAAGTTAGTTTTCCAGTTACTTTCTCACCACTATGAGAGCCAAGGAAAGAGTTTACCCCGAGGACAAAATTCTGAAGCCCACCATACCACTGCAAATGGCTAACTGGAGGGGAGGTGCCAGCTCATCCAGATGGTGTTAGACATCTACTGGCAGGCCACTGACCAGAGCACCAGAAACGAAAGCCGTTCTCATAATTTGAAATGAAGAGGCAGAAGTGGGGAAGCCTGTGGAACACCACAATGATATTCCAGAGTGGTACTGCTGACTGCATCTTAGGAGAAAGATTTTCTGATGGGAATAGCAGCTTGAATACTTGAGCATCAGTCCCGCTGGAACCTCCTCATTCTGCCAAAAGATCTATACTACTTATCCTCTGAAAGTACCAGTGTTGGAAATACCAGAGGGTTCTTAGCACCACTGCCTGGATTCTTACTCTAAACATCTCACACATCTCGAAAAAGGTCTCATCTTCATACTTAGCATGGAAATAATAATTTTCTTAATTTCTTCCTCTTTTTTTTGTGGATTAATAAATATAATGCATCTGTTGTAGTATGTTCCATTGAAACCAACTAAGGACTATCCAATATTTGCTGGCAGTATGGTAAATCTTGGACAATCTACATGTACATATCTCATTACAGACTCCCTTTGATGAGAAAGGGACAGGGTTTTTTTGACAAATTCAGCAATAAAAACATGGAGTGGGAGAGAGTAGCAACAAAATGCATCTGAATTGGTGCTACTTGTACTTTTTCAAATAATCAATGTACTTCCAACTTCCCATTTTGCTGATCTCTCTAAGGGGCAGAAGGTGCCTTTTCTCTTACCTGGTATTATAATTGTTGCCTGTTATCACAGACATTTGATTGTGATATAGATCGCTGTCATATTCTGAGAGAAAAATGTAATGCGTTCCTTGAAAGACACCATGATGACTCTCAAGTCAAGGCCTTCCCTTAAATACCTAAGAAAATAACCTTGTCCAAGATTCCTTGGCTCACTGAACTATAAAAAGTCAAATCAGTGTCTGACAGAACTGCACCATTCCATTTAGATTCTGTAATAATACCTTTGCCTTCAAGATCCCCAAGTCTTTCAACCAAAATGGGGATTGTCTGGCCTCCAGACGTTAAAGGATTTTGGTGCAGAGGTAACTCTCATCAGATTTTTCTCCAGCAGGACAACAGAAGAAGTACAAGGGAGATGAACATGTGTTGGTCCTGGAGGTCTAATCCACAAAATTCATCTCAAGAATCGAGGATTCTCAGTTTTAAAGCACCTCTCCTTAGAAGAGTAGATCAGCCTAGGGCTATGCTGAATAATCCAGCACAGGGAGACAGATGTGCAGTATTTTCAAAAACCTTAATCATGAAACCATGAGGGAGTGAGGGGAGAGGGAAGAAGACAATAATTTTCTACCTGGATCACGCAACAAACTTTCCCATTCAAAGCAGTGTATCCAAAAAGCTAGTAATAGGGGTATTCCAATAAGCAAAAACTGAATTCCCCATGGCATTTCCTCCAAGCACGTTCTAAGAGGTGTCTGCTCAGAAAGCTGGTCATACATGAAAAGAGATTAGTTAAAAATAGCTCTGCCAAACCTTCCGGCATCTCTCAAGGATACCACCTTTCATTGTCTTGCACAGAAAACACTCTAAAGTGAAACAGCATCCCTGCTCTTCCACAGAGTGGAAGATGCCAAAACTAGATAGCAGGCTGCAATGGGAAAGAACAGTGACCACAAACATCACCAAAAAAACTTCAAGGACAGCGCTTTTAGTCAAATGGGAAATTATCCCATTTTCAGAACAACTATATTCTTTGAAGAAAACCAGTAGTTAAAGAATAGCATATTTCAAATGCATACAACACAACAGATTGTTAGTTGGATTCTGAAAGGATGGCAGAAAATATGTGGTGTCAGAAAAGGAAAAGAAAAAATTCTTTAAGGAAATAAAAAATTGACAACAAAAGGGAAATTAATTATTTTGCTCTGTACATACTCTGAGAGTATGGAAGACAAATGTCCAAAACACATGTACCATTAATAGTCAGGGAAGAAAGAAAACCACTTAGTTCTGAAATGTGTCAAAACAGGTGAAGAAAAAAATGATACTAACTGAAAGATGGGAAAGTTGTAACACGTGAACAAATAAAAAAAAATCCAAACAAAATGGCAAGGAATTTAATTAGTCTTACATTAGGGCACATATTGTTGTATTTGGTATCAAAAGAGAAAAAAAACAGGCAAAAATTGTAAAATAATTAACAAAAAATTAACTTGATTAAATGAAGTGTTGCTACCCTACTTCAGCCAGAAGTACTTACACTTTGTGTGCGTGAATTTACAAATATCTGGAAGAAGGCAGCTGAGTGAAAGGCCAACATACTACTTGTTTATGTGATTCTGTGTCAAGATCTTGTCAGCTGGAGTTTGTAGACCACATTAATCACTATTATCAGTGCTGTGAGTTACTCAGCACCTCCCAAGGAAATGTGTTAGGCTGGGTAATTTTGCCTCATATTTTATAGGTAATATTTCAGAAATGCTTTTGGTTCAGAGAAAAAAGCGCCTAAAAAAAAAATATCTTATTGATGCAATATTTCACATCTCCGTCTCAGAATCATTAGTCAGTTTCTACACACATCTCTAAGGGAAGAAAAAACAAGAGGGCATTTTAGAAAACGCTATAAATTACACGAAAAAACATTTTTGCAGGTCTTCATTCTATATTGTTATGGTCTTACATTGCAATCTATACTGAAGTGAGAAATAAGAAGTGTATTTTACTGAAAAGAGAATTCCCAGCACTTCCATTAGGTGGAACGCTTATGCCTACCCCAAATGGTTCATGAAATACCGTAGATTAAGCGTGCTCCTCATACAAGAGCTAGTTCTGACTTTCAGTACCTCAAACTAACAGAGAACTGGCCACAGTCAGGTCATGGCTACTGAACAGCAATTGAATTTCTATGTTCAGATGCTCCCACACATACTCATTTGTGACAAAAGTGCAGCAAAAAGCAACAATGCAAAAATGCTCATTGCTGTCAGCCAAGTATTTTTCTTGATTTCTTATTGTCATTTATTCCTACAACAAACAATATTTAGTAAGACTCTAGGTAGTGGCTCTACAGTCTGGGAAAAGAATTCTTACAGCATTTTTTGGCTTTAGGGCTTTAGTCTGAAGGAATGAATGAAAACTGCAACCACAAGTGGTTTCCTGTGGAACTTCTTCAAGAGTTAGGCTCTGTCTCACCTCTTCTCCGTCTCTGTAATCCCACAGAGAGAAACACTGATGAAATCTTAACAGGATCTCAGCTGCTTCAAGCTCTGAATTCCCCAAAGCCTTGTGAGGGTTACCAGGAAAGGGAACACTTAGAGCCTGGTAACAGCTCTGCTAAAGAGAGGTAGCTAGTTGTCTCAAAAAAAGCAGTGAACCAACTCAACCTGCCCTAAGCAAAGCCAAATGATACAGCAGTTGAAACACTGGCACCTACTTTATGACTAGCCTCTACAGCTAGCAACAATGGAACCACACAAATAGTATGAACAAGAGAACATTTTCATCAGAAAAAAGTGGTGAAATCATATGAGGGAGGATGTTCTCAGAAGGCTTAGTTAGCTCTTTAGAAATCAGGTCCAGAGGCTATGAGTAGGAGAAAGGTAGAGTGGTCAGGTCTAGATCAGAACCTTATAAAGGATGATGACTGATAAATAGGGTGCTGGGGTTCCTGATTTTGTACTTGACCAATGTCTATTTCATAAACTAAGTGGCTTGGTCCTCAGCTGGTTTCACTAAACATAAGAGAAGGTGGTACTGTATTCCTATAGCACTTTTTCACCTCTGACTTTGTTGCAAATGGACAAATAAAACAAATAGAAATTAAGACAATGTTAAGATTGCTGTAAATTACGCTTCTTGCAAGTCAAAGATCTTCATCTTCAGAGTTACCTACTCTGTCCTGTCCAGTCCCCTTATCCATGCCAGCTATGCTGGCTTTGCAGCCCCCAATAATTCATTTGTATGAAAGGGATTCCACTGACCATTCAGGGGAGTTTTCTGGATGTTTTATATTTCTGGCTAATC
The DNA here is from genome assembly GCA_013400135.1 of Rhinoptilus africanus. NCBI lineage: Eukaryota > Metazoa > Chordata > Aves > Charadriiformes > Glareolidae > Rhinoptilus > Rhinoptilus africanus. The sequence goes on from VXBO01007159.1 coordinate 128,229, forward strand.
TCCAAATACGTACAGAACAGAATAACGATCAGCAACAGCAAATTTATAAATGCCCCTACCATTTCGACTAACAACATTTCACCTGATACTTATTACCGGTTGCCTCAATACACGGATGTTCAGTGTATTGTGCACTCACTCAGTTCAGTAGGTACAGAAAGAAGCAATGAATTCATGCAGGTATAACTGATCAAACCTTGGCTAAAGTGCAAAGGTCATTTTCTGTCTGATGCCATTCAGCATTTCAGCTGGAATCCTTTTGTACACTTTGATAAACAAGAAAGTTATATGACTTTATTAAACAGTAATTGAGTTACACATTGAATTAACTCAAAAGAAATCTATATATTTTAAATAATTAGGCATAGCAATTAATAGTTCTTGTATAAGCTCCCTTCCTAACCAGCACTAACTGTAAAACATTTATTGCAGCACAAATTACAACATTATACAGTCATTAATGCATTTCAAATTTTAAACTGATTGAAGTTTAGCAGTAGGGATAAAAAAAGTCATTGTAATAATAGCCTGCCCTGAATATTTTATGGAAATCAGAGGCATTTACTAACTGCAAGCTCTGTATGTAAGTAAGGAAGTTAATGTGACTATAAAAAAAAAAATTATGAGCCTTACCACATGACTTACCACAGAGGCTGCCTCATAAAAACATTAAATCAAATTAAAAACAAAATGTAAAAAATCTGTGGCTCATTAAATTGAGTAGATTGCTACAAGGAATAGGGAGGACATGTGCGTTTATGCCTATCTACAACATAATTTTCTTTTCTGGGGTTTTTTTTTCTGGTTGCTTGGTGTTTTTTTTTAATTTCAAGGGGTTTTAATTGTACAAGGCCCATTTCCAACAAAAAGCCACTGCCTTGGTGATAGGTTTGCATATGTGTGCATGCCTGTGACTTCTGACATCAAAAAGTAAAGGAATTAAAAAGAAACTGGTTGCAATATATATTTGAAACTGTTGGGAGTATTAAAAAACATGCTTTTTTCTTCACTTGATACTATTTCAGCCTCAAGCTTCTAAGCAATTAGTTCCTCTCTTCAGGAAATATTGACTTTCTAATAAGTTTACACAGCATTATAGATTCCTGTCACCTGACTACCTCAACAGAAACTGCAAAAGGTGCTTCTAGATATTGACCTTGTATGCAGCAGTCTCTTTTACTGATAGGAAATGTGGTAATGCTAGAGCAAAGGAAAAGCTGCCTCAGTCAGCTGCAATAGCTCAGTCATCTTTATACATAAACAGCTACAAAAAAAAGGACCGCATGTCATAATACAAAGTTTTTTCCTTCTCCTTACTTTGATCATTCACCTCATTTATTCTCTGTGTTTCGAAGCATCAATTTTATTCATTTATTTAAGTGACAGATCATTAAGACCATTTGCATTTTGAAATTAATAAAGCAGCTTCCGTTCAGCCACATCTTTTTTTAATTCTATGCCTATTCCAAAACTCAGCCTTCTCTTGGGTACACCTGGGTCCTAAGGGCTAAACTGTCACAAAGCAAATGCAAAAGCCCTGAAACGTTTGTCCTGGTCCAGTGTGAGGGATACACTCAATCGCCTAACCAAACCAGAGGTAGTTTGGTACAGGGTCCAAAGGGGGTAAGGCCTGAGTCATAGCTAGGCCACAAACTCCTCTAGTTTCGATCCGTTCCCTGAAAACCCACAAAGGAGCAGAGTGACACAGAGAGCATCGATGCGTATGAGCTTGGATCACCGATCATGCTATTAACACACGAATAGCAGATGGCTTTTTCAAGGCTCATTTGTGAAGGAACAAAGTTGTGGGTACAAGGAATCTCATGCATACCTTTTCCATTGCATGTAATTTGACTACGAGCCAACCACTATCCCATAATTGTGACAGACTGAGTGAGCCTTCTTTGAGCTCTCCCTGCTAGGCAGCCTGGCTGCACGGCTGTGATCCCCCCTTGGGATGCCTCTCAAGGTTGTTCATCAAGGAAGAGAGACCTTTTATCAACTGCAGATCTCCGATAGGTGACTGATATGGCTCATAACCCTGTAGTATGGTAACTTTGATTGCATGCTGTATTGATGCTAATGAAAGTTTACATAAACTTTGCATATATATAATCTTTTATACATAAACTGTTGACCAAGTCTGGGACTAAGTCTGGATCCAGCCACACCTAAACTCTTCTCTGAGACGGAGTTTAGAAAGCAAGGGGGCCCATTCTGAACCTCATGACTCAATGGTAAGGGCCTCCCTTACTCTTCGCATCCTCGGTCTCTCCATGAATCACTGTAACTCGAGTATAACTCCATTTTTCTTTGTATGTATTTTCCATGCAGTAATTAATAGAGTGAATCTTGCCATTGAACTTTCTTAAGTAACACTTTTACAACATCATATTAAAACTGCTTTTGCTAACACTTTTGACAGTGGTTCTTCCATTCCAAAATGAGCATCAGTACACCTACACTCCATCCTGCAGTGAGTTAAGCAACATGTCATTCCTGCTGCCAAGTATTATTTGCCTGGTTTATGTTTTGCAGTGTATTCATTTTACTAAACGCAAACCCAAAGAAACTCAGCAAGGTTTACCATCATCTTAGCTCCCCACTGGCACTGGTATATTCTGGCTACCATAATTCAGCAGCGTAACAATACACACTAACACCAACAGGGATTCTCATTTCTTCCTGTACATTGTGATTTTATCTCCTATTACATGAGGAATAAACCTACAGGTCCTGTAAAACCTCCGCAAATAAGAAACAAGATGATCTCTCTTTCTTCATCACAGTTTTTGCCTTTTTTGACAACACAGCAGTGATATGATCTACGTGTCTACGTTTTAACTACAGAGGGTATGTTAATCCTAAAAGTTGTCAGCAGGAAAACATGTACAACAGTTTTAGCTCACAATGCACAGCTGATATTCAGCAATCCAAGTTTATGCTCTTTGGCATGTTCATAATTTTATTCAAAGAAATTCAGAGCATGATACCAAGAGTGGCTGCCATACGTGATGTTCTGCACAGCTTTCACTTTAATTAAGGGTTGGCCTTTTTCTTCCTTTGTTTAATCAACAGCAAAACCAGGAAACTGAAATGATTGCTAAATTCTAAGACCTCGTAATACTCAAAAATAAAACTGAGAAACTGTGGAGTGGTTCAGCCCATCTCCAGTATAGTACTTTTCCAAATCATAGTAAGAACTTGTTTTATAGTTTGGTGGGGTGAGGGAGTAGTGTACTTTGGAAGTTGTGTGACCACAATTAAACTACTGTATTTGAATGGCATAGGCTTTAAAATGAGGGTGCTGCCTTACAAGAATATTTCACTATGCTTATGAACTCACTACTTTGTTGTTCAACCTCCTACAGTACACATTTCACAGAATGTGGTACAAACAAAAAATAAGTAGGTTTAGGTTTTGTGTGTTTATTTATTTTTTTTTAAATCTTAAACCAAGATGCATATAATTAAACATGCCTTTGGTGTCACTTTCATAAACCCAAATTGTGCTGAACCCGCTGCACTAGTCTAAGCTCTAAACCTCGCATTTCCAGTTGCAATTACTGTAACATATAATAAATTCAGTATTATTTAGGTTTCTACCAGTGCAATGAGAGTCCAATCATAATATTAATAGCATGCCTCATAGCTTACAAAAACCAAAGCACCAGCTCACAGCCTACTGGATTTGCTCTAAGAAGTCGTGAATGTAAATCTTGCACAAAGAGCTCTCAACACTAAGAAATTCTTTAATCATCTTGATTTGAGAGGATTATGACATGGATCAGTTGTAATATGAATGGCATACTGGTGAAATTTTCAGTGTATTAAAAAAAACCCCATTCAAAGTAAATACATAGCTAGCCCAACTAAACTCTGTTGGAAGATTAGGTTAAGCTTCAAATAAGCTATGAGCATAATTCTTCAGATGTTAAGTCCCAGGAAACAATCACTTTAAAACAGGCTGTCACTCAAAACCAGAAGATTCTACATAACAGCTAAATTGACAGGGAAAATGACAGCAAAGAATATGGGATACATTTTCTACTAGGAATACTTTCTTTTTATCTATTTCCATACCCTGCAAAATGTGCATGTATAAACTCACTGTGCAGTTTACTGGTCTCAGATTAAAATAAACTAATCCCACATCAGTGACAGCCAAATGCAGCCCACTAAAATGCCAAGAGTCTTTTTCACTGTGCATCAGGAAAAAATAAAATAAAAATTGGCGATAAGTGCTTTCCTTACCCAATCCAAAGCCTTTGAATTTGAAGGATTTTTTTTTAATAAACCTGAAAAGCCAGCTGAGCAACTCCAATGAGCCTTCAGAGTAGACAGTGGAGCTATACTGATCAAAACAGTACCTGGGAGCAATCATTATCACTGTGTTCCTGGAGTTGGCTTCTAGCTCTCCATCAAAAATACATCTCCATTTCAGAATAAGACTCCCCACTCTAAAATGAAACTGGAAGTGTCATAATTCAAGGTAGGAATTACGTACATGATCCATCCAATACTTCAGCATCTGTTCTAAACTAGATTTCTAATTTCACTGTCAGCTGAGAGAATGGAGACATCTTCAGGCACACTTGTCTCTCCTTGACAGGTGCAACCTGGAAGCCCCTTGAATGAATCCTCTAACCTTCATACAGTGGGAGGTGGGCAAGATGCATTTTGCCCTCAACAAGTTTCCAGGAGCAGCTGGGATCTGAAAGTATACCACAGTCAAGAAACCTTTAGGATTTGCTGCATCTTTCTTGTTGCTATGAGGAAAAAGATTGAAACAGCCTCTCCAAATAAACAGCCTTTTCTCAACTTCTGTTCATGCCTTCTGAACGGACAAGGCAAAGGTGAGGCTAAGTACACTACAGCTGGAGTCTTTGCAAATAATCCTCTTCTACTTTTTGCTATGCAGAGTGTGAATGCTATTAGCCTAACCAGCACTTTGTCTGACAGCCAGCAATGCAGACAGACAACGGACGTGCTGAGGAGCCTGCCGTGCTCGTGCCTGCTCTTACCTTCCCCCTCTACCCCACAAGGGCAGACCTCACAGCTGGGCATTTGTGGGCAAAGACAGGAGGAGAACAAACGCACCGTTGCTCGCTTACCTCTCAATTTCTCTTTCTCAAACATATATTTGAAGCAGTTCTCAAATGGCACAAGCAAACTGGGAAGAAAGCTGCAATACTCCTTCCCGCTAACTGAATCTACCTGAAGTACCACACCTAATTGACTGTAGGGCACCAGTTGCCTGCCGAAGAGGGAAGCTGCACCTCATACAGTCACCTCCAGGTGAAACAGAAGGGCCTTCATACAGAAAAAACCACTCCCATTACCAGCTTTTAAGGCACTTTGACCACCCGTATGGGTCCCACTAGTCACACAACTGCTGCGGGAGCCCATCTCACCCAGAGACAAGGTGACAAAACCAGGGCAGAGTGAGGGAGAGATCCTATTGACAGGGAGATATTTCAGAGCACTAAAAGCATACAGGTTGGGAGAAGGGGAAGAGCTTCCGCTCATACACAGAGGAACAGCCTATATTCTGCCCTTTCAAATTGGACTGGATGTTAACGCAGGTCTTCGGCATGTGAAGAAGTTCTGAGAACAACAGGTGAAGAAAAACAGCACCCTTAGAAAAGGACTCGTACCCTTCATCTGCCCTCTGGATCCTAACACCGTCCCAGCAGCATAAGCTCCTTTCCCACCCAAATGGGAGCACAATGGGTCCTCAGCATGCATGTAAACAAAGTGTATAAGCACAGGATAAGTAAAAATACGCACACGGCATGTCTGGGTGCCAGTGTAAGCCATGGTCACTTATTTGTATTCTGAAACCCAGAGGCTCAGTAGCTTAATTTCAGTGAAGCTTTTTCGTTAAAAATTAAACAACGGCTCTCTAGTTTAAAAAAAAAAAAAAAATGTCCAGAGTTTGCCTGTTGGTTTTATTTCATTTTAACTGAATTAAATATTCTTGTTTGACAGTTGTAGCACAGCAGTCACACTAACTTGTAATGAATACTTAAAATGCAAAAAAACAATATTCTTTGCTCTGTTGAGTTTTCGTCACACTTCCATTATTTTAATATAAAGTACACTGCAATTGCACAGAAAACTACTTTTGCTTTAAAAAGTCAAAGCCCATAAATCAACCATCAGAAGTACACACAAGAACTTTTTAAAGAGCATCAGGACATATATTTAATGGATACATTCAAAAGAATAACTTTGTCTTAGTCAGAAAAAAGTTATATTCCACACTCACATAATGACTTGGAGCTATAAAGCACACCAAAAGAAAGCTACAAAGCTATGAATTATGACTTGAATAAAGTCTAAAGAAAACTTTTCAAGCTATGAAGTTACTTTATAAAGATGCCTGTTATACAGCTGGTGCAACCTTTTGACAAGTCTACTCTTCAAAACCACAGCACGTGTCACCACCTGTTGCAACGCTACACAGGGCTGAGTACAAAAGTAGGAGAAAAATAGTCAAACGAGAATGGCACATCCTTTCTGCTCCCAAGCTAATGAAAGGAAAAGGCTTGTGATAACTAGGTGGAGAAGGAAGCTAGGCAAGCTTTTGTGTTCCTATTCACCACCTCTGACCCTATACAGCCACTCCAGAAGAGCCTTGGCAAACCAAGCATTTCCACAGCTGCTTGCTGATACAACCTTAAGCCACATGGAGGAAGTTTTGGAGAGATGGGAACAGCTTAGGAAGGCTGAACTGCCTCCTGTTACACACATTTCTCTCTGTGTAGATGCTTCACTGACTTCAGAATGTATCTAGGCCCAAGGAATTGCCCAACGTCAAACAGGAAAACTGAGACAGAAAAATGGGTTGAACCCAGACCTCCAGATCCTGGTGAATCAGTGCCAGACAGAAAGGATTACTTGAGGAAAGACCAACAAATGGCACGGAAAGAAAACAGATGAAAACAGATAAAATGAATGAAATGCCATGGGGACCCAAGGAAAAGCACCAAAGAATGGTATGGTATGGCAGGCAACCCTGCCCATGGCAGGGGGGTTGGAAATAGATGATCTTAAAGGTCCCTTCCAACATAAACCATTCTACGATTCTATAACTGGAAAAGAAAGTAGTGTAAAGAGCAGAGGGAAGAACAGTGAAAGGCAGGGAGGGAGGAAGGGGAAGAGGAAGGGAGCAAAGCAAAGAAGGTGGAGAGCATGCAGGGCGGCCAGACTGATAAGCGGTGAAAGAGTTGTTAGGGGAGCTCACCACAGCTATCATAGATGCCACAGGAAAAATTAAAACAAATAGAAACAAACTTTCACAGACACAGATGTATATTATGAAAGCTTTCTTACATAACGGTATCAGGAACGGAGAAAACTGCAGGCATGAAATGAATCTGTCACAAATTTGGGTCACCTTACAATTTTGCTGCACTCAGAAAATACTGATAGTCCCATTAAGGACTACCAGTATCATTGTTGATACTACCAGTATCATTAAGGACTATCATTGTTCTATACTAGCTTGGTTACATTCCTTACATTAATTATAGAAGTATGCTACAAGTACTGCTACATACTAATGCACATGATATGCTTTTCCTCTTTCAACAAAAAACAGGATCCTGGCTATGGCCTAATCCGATCCTCTCCATCAAGTCTAATTCAGCCTGAGAGTCTTCAAACATAAGCTAGAAACTATTTAAATGCCAACATTTTAACCAGAATTCCTTCAAAAATATTTCCATCAAAAGAAAAAAATAAATGCAATAGCCTCCTACTGAACTAATGGAACACTCACACCACTCTATTAAAAGGACAGGATATTTAAATACTTCTGCAGCTGTTTCATTTGAGCTGTGTGCACATTTTATGTTTTAAACTGTGCAGTTTACAATGGACAGAAGGATCCTTAACAACATCGTTACTTGCTAAATGAAGAAAAGAATAAAACACAAAGATGCAAGGGCACATGTTTAGACTTGACCACTGTAGAGACCAGAGGCTTTTATATAGCTCGGCTTACATATTATTTTTAAAATCTGTTTTATCAGTATCACTGACATTAATAGATTTTTTTCACTTAATATTGTAATGCAGGTAAATTCATATGATCATATATACGCTGAATAATTTTTTTTTGGTGTGGAATATATCTCCTTGAAAGATATATCAGCCAGTAGTAATTCATACAGTTAGGAATTATATACTTGTCTGAGGTTTTATTGTTATCTTTTAGCTCTATTCTTACAACAGAGGCTATAAATTGTTTCATGTGAAAAACGAACTTTTTTTATTCACATTGTTCAGTGATGATACTGAGAACACCACGTTTGTGAAAACTCCATTAAATATTAAATAATAGCAATCCCATGTTTTGCCAATGATTTATGTCATGATCTATATATTTTAGGTTTAGGATAATAGCTCCTTCTTCAGAGTAAATATGTGTAAAGCCTTGAGTGTCCATATCTCCAGGTCCCTGCTTAAATTTAAGCACATAAGCAAACCTAACAAAGACACAGGTAAGTGAGCATGTGACTGACCTGTTGGGTCTCTTCAGGAACATGGTCTTTTAAGCAAGCAGATGCCAGAGTTTCAGTAAAAGAAATGAAACCTAGACTGTATGCTTAAAAAGGTTAAGCATGCATGTTAGTGTGACTTAGTGAAAAAAAAATACACAGATACATGCTTAAGCACATTCTGAAATGTGGCTGTTGTGATAGTGGTTCATCTTGACTTTAGACTCCATGTCATCTCCTGCTGAATCCCACACCTCTTCTTGGAAGTACCTTTCATACAGAGCACCCTTTACCACTGAGAACTCAAAATTCAGGCCTCACGATAGTTACAAAACCTTTCTCTGAGCCATGAGTTAACAGAAAAAACCCATGCTGCGGGACTCGGGGATTAGCTCAAAACACAAGGCAAATAAAATGAAGACAAACAGAGGAACAGAGATCTTGATCCACTGACTCACATCACAGTATCACCCACCTCTCTAGATAAACTTGCAGAAGAAACTTACTCAACTTATTTGGAAATTTAGGCAGCTATGTGTCTTTTGATGTAAATAAATATATTCACATTTGTGCCCAGATTAAACAAAATTTATAAAATTTATTAATATATTCAGACAGCAGCATATTTAGATGCCGGCAGCAAAAATTATAGGGACTAACACTATTTAAATAATTGACCTGAAACAAATCAAGAGGGTAAGAGAAAGAGTGTTTCCTACTTCACATCTCTACTCTGCCTTAAAATGCCTACCGATTTTATCAGTGTTCTTCATTACTAAATGCATGGTACACTTAATGTCAGTCATCCTAATTTAGTGTCCGAATTCCTTAAATTACTTTCCTATGATTTTACCCTTCATAAGAACTCTCCATGAGGTTTTTCTAAAACTACAATGCCCCTTTCTGAGATGCAATTTCAAAGAATCACAGATAAGCTCAAACCATTGATTTTATATGCCGTGGGATATTCACTATTCTTTATCTCTACATATCACACATCTTACTGACTTTTCAATGACCTCTGCTGCATCAGAAAAGATCTTCACAAAATGAGCTTCATCAATGTTCTTTAAACCTTTATCACTAAAGTAGTACCCTGTAAAGTATTTCATTTCACCACTTACCTACCATTCTGCATTGCTTTTGCTTTACCAAAATTAATTAGATACCACATCATCTAGATGGTCACTTAGCTTTCTGCACAGAAACTTTGACTTTTTTTTTTTTTTACAAATTTTGAATATACAATTAATTCTTCACCCGTAAATGTGGCAACCCCACTGACCATCCTTTTATTCAGCACTTTATTATTATTTGCCTTTGTCATACTGATACATTAAAAAAATTCCAGCAATGAAAAATATATTATTTCCTCAGAAATAGGTTTATTTCCTTAGAAAGAAGTTAGATGCTCTCTACTTATTTTCCCCCTCGTACTTAATGAAACCTATAATAACAAGAGAATCTGAAAGGCTCCAAAAAAGATTATTCACTTCGAATTTTCTTTAAAAACTACAGAAAAAGAAATGTATACATACATTATTAACAGCTTCAGTTTCACAGATGACAGCAATGACACAGGTATGAAAGTGTCACAGCAGCCTACAGTATAAACTAGAAAGCTGCTGAAGGTCACCTGGTTCAGTCATCAGCAAGAAGTAAACCTCTCCCCATACGCACCATCTCAACAGTATGGAAAGCATAGCAGGCAGCAGTGACTTCATACAAGATGTCCCCTGGGGACAAGTAGAAATGGAGTTGGGAACTTTCCTGTAGATCATTTTCTCTACTAGGAGCCCTCCATGGGCTTAATCAGAAGAAAGGTTCTGAAAGACAGTCTGGCTCAGGGGAGAAAGCTTTCCCTGCAGCAAGACCATGACCACTGCAGGACACGGGTACAAGAAGTGGGCTTAGCTTACAGATTGGCTTGAAGATCCACCCACTCAGGATACTGATTTCTGCAAAGGGCAGAAATTAAGTTTATGAAAGTGTGCTGAAATCCAACTTCAGTAGTAGCTATGTTTGGTAAGTACATTCAGATGTACTCCATGGGAACAAGAGATGGGCAAGCAGGTTAAACCCAAGCAGCCTACTGAGCCATGAACAACAAGCTGCAGGATACAGATACATCGGGTCATCTGGCTATAAAAATACTTTCAGCGTTTGCATATTTCTAACATTTCTTTCTTTTCTGCATTATTGGTATGCTAAATGTCACCATAGTACATCAGAAGAAGCAGGCAGAGAAGCCACCCGCAACCTGGTCTGCTTGAAAGAGGCAAACTAGTTAGTTTCTTTCATTAGCAAGGAAACATGGTAGTGAGACATCCCCACTGTGAGCTTTTTTTCTGGTAGAGAAGGGGCTGCACAGGTCAAAACAGAGCCAGGCGACTCTCCTCTGATGCACCAGAAAAACAATGCCAATGCTGACGAGGGCAGAATGTTTCAGGCTTTGCTTACTTCAGCACGTCTACTTGTTTCTCAGATCCCCCACTGGCAGAGATGTAGTCAATGGGCTCATAAAGATGATTTGATTGATGAGGTTTTCTAGGGAAAGCTTTCAAAGGGGACTACTCTGCTGCCTACCTCAGTTCCAAAACGTACATCAACCAGCTAAGAACCTCCACTTCCCACCTGCAGACAGATAATTTGGTGGAAATACTTAATCACGCTCCTGTGCTATATTTAACTCAACAGAAAGTCCCATGGGTGCAAAATATTCATTTAATGAGAAAGAAATAAACAAACTTGATAGCAAAACAGACTATCGAGTCACAAAATAATATACCTTTGGCAGTAAGTTTAACATCATCACAAACCACGCAGCAGTTCAGTCCCTTCAGAAATGTGGTGTAATGCTGACCTCCGCAACCCCGTATTTTTACAGTACAACTGGTTTTCTGTCAAAAGCAGTCTTTGACATGGGGGGGTTGGCTGGGCAGGAAGATACTGAAGTTGCAGCACTCCACACTAACAGCTCACAGCTCCTACAGCCTGCCGGGCCTGTGCTTCAGGTCACTCCATCTTGAGGTGTGACCAGAAAAAACACTCAGAAGACAACAACTTCGTAGAAGATGACGCTTTGGGGTGAGTATGGTACATTTTCCTTGAACTACTTCACTACATGCTACCTAAATTCTGACTACAGTGGAGTTTCCACAGGGTTAGACCTGAGTGAAAAGACCTTTGCTCAGATTTTTCAAGAGTTACTTCCCCAAAATTTGCCTGCAAGTGCCACAGTCTCACACAGGCAGAAAAATATGGGCAAAAAAGTGCAAGAGCAACTGAGCAATTTAAGAATGCTTCACATCCATGTGGAGATATTTATTTCCATGGGCTTTTGACTCTCCAGAGGGAAGCCTGCTGTTAATTTGCATGGGAAAGAACAATGAAAAGGAACATACAGTGGTAGATTTTGGCTACCAAACATAGCAGGCTGTGTTAGCTCCCCTTTTACATTTACAGAATTCAACAGAAAACAAATAAAATATCTGTCTGCATGCATAAAACCTAGAAAAGTTATTATCTGAGTAACTCACAACCTACTATTAGCATATTGCTCAAGAAGAGTTCCAGCTGTAAAACTACCATCACACTAATAATTTCAAAAACATATTTTAGAAAAGAAATGCTGCCTCCAGAGAGTCTCAAAGATAAGGGTAAATTTAAACAATTGTAGCTATCAATCTAGACATTTCCTATCTCTCTGAAAGACTGTATTGCATCCTAGGGAAATGTATACTAAGTACATTGAAGCACTCAATTTCAAAGTAATTGAATGGTGTTACGTACCACTAACAAATATAGGTGCATTTTAGTGCTTAATGTTAATAATGAAATACATGATTTTTATCTGGCACATTAATTATTTCTGTATGAAATAATTTCCTATATTTTTGTGCCACATTCACAGCAATAGCACACTAAAAAGTTTTTGTATACAATTGTCACTGGATTAAACATTGTGAATGTTTAGATTTTGCCACTGTATGGGTAAGTTACCCAATTCACCATGCTTCAGAACAAAGCAAAAAGAAACTGCACTCAGTGTAAAGTCTTCCGGCTTGGCTGGGTTAACAGGGTGATTATGAAAAATCACATAATTTGACATGAATGCCTTGCCTGCTTCCTGCAGTAGAAGCAGCAACAGCTATTGGCACTCTTCTTTAGTCCTGCTCCGCCTCCTCTCCAACAGTGCACCTCAAATGCCATCCACTTCCAGAAGGACATTTATACTTCTCTTTAAACAGCGACACACACTACTTGCCTCAATGGGTCAAAAGAAACATCAGGTTTTTTGCCAACAGCATCAACTCTTGTCAAAAGCTTGGGTACCTCTACCAGTCTGTTAGACCTCAGTCAATTCAGAAAATAAACTGGGTACAGAGACCATCTTACAAACAGAACGTGGTTCAGATATATTGCTTGGCTGCTATGACAAAAACTATTGCAGCAATCACAGCTGTACCTCTTCCAGAGAGGGTAAAAAATCCAAAACAAACAAAAAAACTTCTGTGGATTTTAAGGGACCTGAAGCACTTCCTTACAAATTTCCAGGCAAAATGACTAAAGGGAAAGAAAATGGAAAAGTGGGATCCCTCTTCAGTGCTCCATGCACCTTTCAAAATGTTTTCCACGCAAAGATAAACCACTTATTTAGAAAAACACAACAGCAAAAAAGTGTTCCGCTAAAAGCTGGCAGACTCAGAACAACTGCACATCGTTTCTCACATGAAATGGTGAATATAGGGTATTAGGTGCTATTATTGAGGGCTTGCAAAGCAAAATGCAGGAAACGGGACATCCTAATTTTGCTCTTAATAACAGCAAAAAAAGTTTCATACTTACTGAAAAGTACCAGGAAAAAAGTGGAACCAGAAAGGGAAGGAGAAAATAAATAAATAACTAAAACATCATTAAATTTTGTTTGGAAAAAGTAGCAAAAAAATACATTTAAGTTGAACTAGAATAATGTAATAATAAGAATTCACCTTTTGTTAAAATACAAGCAGGGCTGAAAATCACTTTGACTAGTAGCCGTGTGATGAGAAGCCTAAGGCCACTGCTTCCTGAAATATTTTACGCTTGATCTGGCTGAAGAAATATTAGGGAATTTAACTGGGGAAAGATAAGTCTGTAGATGTCCACAAGTCTGCAGTTGTCACTGTGGTTGGCCTAAAGACTTACAGCAGCATAAGACAGTTTGCTTTTTGGGCTTGGCAAAAGAAAACAGTTCTCACTTGCTTATTATACATCTCCTCAGGAACACAGAGCCACTGAGAGCAAGGTTTGCAACCCACCAGAAATCCATTACATGGTTCTGGATTTCTTATCCCATACTGTTGTTTGAATTTAACCTAGAGACTTCATCTCCCTCAGCAACTGCCTGCATGACCAGCTAGGTCTACCCAGACTTGCAGAAGAGTACGCACATCAAACCACCCATTCCCACTTCTGCTGGTAGGTCTTCATGCATGGAGAATAAATAACGGAGCACAGAAAGAACAGAGAACTTGTCCCAATATAGACTTTTGCTCAGAGAACTGGATACCTTGAACAGCTTCTCCTAGTTACACAAGACTCACAAAGTATAGAGAAGCTGAAGTGAGAAGGAAGTAGTCACTTCTTCAGTAACCTTAGTGGATTTCCAAACACTACTGTCAGCAGGTGGAAAAGCAATAGCGCTAAATATGGAGAGGTAAATATCTCCCTATATTTGTTTGCTATCTACCAAAGATTTGTCTCTTAGTCAATGCCTGCAGAAAGGACAGAGAAACTCTCTCTCTTCCCTCCACTGGGAAATTAAAGAAAGCAACCAGAAACCTTCGATAACCTAATGCAAGGCCAACAAAGGCAAAGAACAAATTTCTCTCACCTTGGCAAGAGGTGAGAGAGGTCTGTTTGCTCCCAGGAAATATCCATAGAAACATTACTTACAAAAAACCTCAGGATAGAAAAAACAGCATATAGAAAATCACCATAATGGCACTCTACCAATCAGAAAAAGCTATGTGGCTTGGCTGTTCTTAATGTAAGAGGTCTTACTGAGATCTGTTTAGCCATAAGTAGAGGTTCAGAGCAGTTCAGTATTCTGAACAAGAGACTAGATCAGAACATGTGGATTTTGAGAATAAAGAATTCTGTACCGGCATTTCCCAACAGAAGTCAATGCATCTGTTTGCAAAAAAAGGAAAACACATCAATGACTGAAGAGATCCAGAGTAGACAACAGCCTAAATGTAAAAGCCTTTCCCTGCATTCTTTGCATCATAAGGATTCTAAGCTTTTAGAAATGGTAAGCCAAAGATGCAAGGCCCCCTCTGAGAGGTCATCTCTGGTAGGTGCTCCCTCATATGTTTTTAGTATGCACTACTCAGTCTGTAACAAGTGGGGATACACCATGATGATTTCAAGGAGAATATATTCAGTCATTTTATCATTCATAAAAGACAAATGTTTCCAGTCACTTTCATTATAGTATAATCATCTTCCTTCAGGAATTAAAAAAAACCTTGACCGAAAGAGAGTTGGATAAAATTACACCCAACTACCAGCAAAAGGATTTGAATCCAGACTAAAATAAACCTGAAATTCAACAAGCTAACTCTTGAAAAGACAATTGTATTATAAAAGATTATATTTCATTGATGTTTTAAAACTCAAATTTACAAACCTGCTCCAGACTCAAAGTAAATTTACATCTCATGATTGTATATGTACAAAACTGGATGACATAAACTGAAGTATTAGACCACAATTTGTTATTGCACACTTAATTATTAGCACTTAAACAGCAGTGAGAAGAAACATCACATGCTACAAAAAGTATAATTTATTTCTCCTGTTAGATATTAATTGGCCTGTATTAATAATTTTTGGAATTATTACTAATCATAGAATCATAGAATGAGGAAAAACAGACATCCCAGCATGGCAGCAATATCTGTAGTGAGGGGACAGTCTTCTAGCCATTAAAAAAAAAATAGGGGGGAAAGGAATATCATACCGTAGGATAAGAAAACCAGTTTCTCAAAGACGATGTTTAGGACTAAATTTCTAAATTGTTGCCACAGCAAAGTGAGGGAGAGATTGTGAAAGTGCTTCCAGCAGCTCGGCTGCATGATTAGTCTCAGCAGCTAACGGCTAACTGGAGTTGTGTTTGTGTTATTCCCCCAGGGCCTAGTCATCTTGTTACACAGAACTAGGCAGCTACCCAGGGAGCATCAGGGACAGCGAGGCATCCTTCAAGCAGACCAGCTCCTTTTCTTCACTTTTTTGCAGGGCAGAACAGTGGGGAAATGGTCAAAATATGTTTTCTATTATGCTTTTATCAAAAGCATAAAGATGTCACCATGTTAATTTATTTCCAAGGTATACTAAAAACTATATACAGCCTCCTGTGGTATGTAAATGAAGCCAGGAATACATAGGTACATTTCCTAAGCAGAAAGAATGTTTGTAAATTCAGTTAGCCAGAGTAAACGGACAATTCAAGAACTATACAAGCACATTTCACTGTTTTACCTGAAGATCAAAAGCCACTATGCTATGATAGCGTTTATCTCAGTACTGACCGTTATCTTGAAGGACTCCTGTGGAAGCTGTTACTCTTACTGTCTGTTTTACTCTTGTAGAGTTGTTCAAAAAGTGTCGTCTGGACACAGAATCCTCTGGATTCTGGCTTTTTTTGTCTTTCCCTTTGGGAAGCTGAGGTGAAGAACTGTTTTCCCCTGGGTCACTGGATCCAACGGTAGACTTAGATTGCCGATCATTTCCCTGAAAAGAAGTGTACACAATTATCACTGACGAAAATTACAAAATTTACTTTTTAAAATTTCAATATTATTTGAACCTTTTAATACTAAAGATTGGTATCAGGTGTTAAAGAAGCATATTAATTTTAAATCAGTACAGTTGATATCTTAAACTATCCAGAAAACTGTAACTGTCTCATCAACTTACTATATGATCTGACTGACTAAAGGGTCTTCAACAACTCCCAGAAAAAAACTAACACATTTAATTTAATAAGGAAATAATGTTTCATTTGATGAAAAGAATGGCTAGGTCAGTCTATACATGCACACATATGATATACAGCTATATCTCATATATATGTGTGTGTGGAAAATCCTAAGATGTAACATATATAACTTGTGAATAATTCATTGCCTGTGTAAATGAGACATGGGCATTAATCTAAGTGTCAAAAACAGGTGGAAGAGGATGACAGTCTTTATGTGGCGGTAACGCTGTGACTGCTAAGTGGACACTAAGAAAGGGGTCTGGCCACACATCACCTCTGAATCACCTCCAAGGACATCACCACTTCCTCTCATTGCTCTGTGGTGTATCTAGAAAAAGAACCAGAAACCTGGTCCTTATTTTTACATCTTTGATCTATGTATGATCCTGGGTGTACTAGCCAGAGATTTTAGTATTTATATACTTTTTTTTCAGTCTAGTACTGTTCACAATCAACACTGTAAAAATCTTAACTGTATATAGCACCCTTTACAGTGCTGCTTATATCATTCTAGGCTGCGTAAAGACTTTACCAACTGAATAACCCCATCATTGCCTCTCACTAGAGGCTGTCAGTCTCCTACTTTTGCCAGTCTAACAGCACATGTACTTTCTTACTAACACAGTTCCATCAAAACACTCCATATAACAACAAAATACTCTAGCAGATAGGACAGAAAACATTATCAGTGTCTGGAACTGGCCACCTTATCACAGTCTTAGCTGAAACACAGAAGATGAATATATTCTACTTCTTTGTTTTGCTTAGTGTAGCTGCATGAACAATTCATGCCATTTTAGAACCTGCCTGCCACCAGAAAGGCCTTTCATTGTGCAATGGTCATGGACAATTCTTTTGACCACACTGCTAAAGTCAAAAGGTAATACTATATAAAATTAAAATCTTTCAGAAAAATAAGTCCTGAACAAAATCATAGGATCATAGAATCGGTGAGGTTGAAAGGGACCTTTAAGATCATCAAGTCCAACCATTAACCTGCCCTGACAAAAAAACACTTCTAAACCATGTCCCTAAGCACCTCATCTACCCTTTTCTTAAACACCTCCAGGGATGGTGAATCCACCACCTCCCTGGGCAGCCTATTCCAATGTTTAATAACCCTTTCATTGTAAAATTGTTTCCTGATATCCAATCTAAACCTGCCCTGACATAACTTGAACCCGTTTCCTCTTGTCCTATCCCTTGTCACCAGGGAGAAGAGGTCAGCCCCCATCTCTCTACACCCTCCTTTCAGGTAGTTATAGAGGGTGATGAGGTCTCCCCTCAGCCTCCTCTTCTCCAGGCTAAACAACCCCAGTTCCCTCAGTCGTTCCTCATAAGGTTTCTCCTCCAGACCCCTCACCAGCTTCGTAGCCCTTCTCTGGACATGCTCCAACACCTCAATGTCCTTCAAAATCCTGCATCTCTTTAAAAAAAAGTGCATACGTTATTATATTTTTTATATGATTCTTCTAGTTTTCACATAACCAGTAGAGGTCAGTTCTGTTTAAAATACCTCACTTAAATGCCATCTAGCTCTTACCATCTAATCTACCATTTATCTACCAATAGTCTCAAATCTACCATTTATCCTTTGTCTCTAAACAGAAATGAGAGCATGGCAATATTTCAGGTTTTTCTCATTCAAACTAGAGACTGTTACTCCCAAGCAAGAATGGTAAAAAAGCGTAGATATCAAATTGAAGCAAAAAATGGCATGATTTATACCAGTTCAAGTGTTGCAACAGACATTTAAGAGCAGTGTACATATTCCTGCCTCCTTAAGTTTTGACACTTGTTATCAGTGTGTTACAATCCCAGTGGAATAAAAGTGAGCATCAAATAATTCTCTGTACATGTTGTTAAGTAAATAGTAGAAGAGGCAAGAAGTTAAAACTGTTAACAAGTTAATTTTACAAATGATAGAATTGCAAAGCTCACATTTTAAAAAACAAACACCGCTTCAAAGTATGTTTTTTACTGAGGTTTTGTCTTCCACTGAATTTCAACAGAATGGAACAGACTCATATCTTTCACTGCTTATTTTATTTATTGGCTCCAGGGTTTTTTGCGTTGTGAACAGTGAATGGGTATGATCAGCTACCACAATTATAATGACAGACTGAGTCTGACCGTTCACTGTCTTTTACTTGTATGGGGAAGTGCACTTGTACAGAATTGGTGCAAACAGATACTTATATTCTGATTTGACACTGTTTTAAATCCACAGCAGACTCATTCTGTACATGCATAAATAGCTATACAGGATACAAAGTAGTGGAGGCTCAAGCTGTGCATTTAATTGTTAGCTAAGACAAAACATACCAGACAGGAAACTCTTTTAGGGCCTTATTCAGACTAAGCACACAGAAACACCATTTTCTGAAAGACATTTTGTAAAAGGTTCTGTGTTTTTCCTTTAGGTGTATAATTTGAATAAATAAATAAACAAATACACAAAGATAGCTGACAAGGTTTATACAAAAGACCTCAAGACAGCAGTTGATCTTTGCTATGGAAGATTTTATAAAAAATAAAGCAGCCATTATTGCAATAATATTTTCTTAGATTTCTTTTGTCTAATTGACACTGCAAATAGCTACAGATTCATCAAGCTTTAATAAGCACACCACCAGGTGGTTGTGTATTTTTTCTTTTCAGATTTAATTAAAACCCAAAGGACAAGAACTTTACATCTGCCGGAATTAAACAAAATTAGAAACAAACTTTATTATGGCACTTGATACTTACACTGCCTTTAGACTTCCGAGTTCCCACAATTGGAGGTAGTACAGAGGCTTTGGAACTGCAGAAATAGGCCATATCTTAGAATTGTATACGTGGTCACTATCATAGACACTATATATCTACAACCAAGTCACATAGCACCAAGTTGGCTATGGCAACAGAGTTAATTGTTTTGTTCATTGCACATTTTTACTAAGAATCACACATTTCTGTTCACTAGACTATATTTAAAAGCATAATCATTAACTTATTCGAACAAATGCATTACGCTTCCCCACAATGCATACTTCATATACAGAAAATTAGCTGAGCAGTATTCAGCGAATTAGTGTGAAAGATCCTTACAACTATTATAATGAAAAGTTCCAGCAATTTCAATAAAACCGTTTATATCACTTGATCAACACAGCTTTTCACTGTCCTTAAATTCATTTGTTGCAAATGCTACTTCCCAAAATACTTTCAAGTTACTTACATTGTCTACAGTTGCTTATTAAAAAAAAAAAAAAAATTACACCCCAGTTTATATGCAGAATATGAGGAAAATTCTCTAAATAACACCAATTTGTGCGACAAATTTCCATTACTTTCCATTTATTTTAATGAAATGGCTCCCAATTCTCATGTTTTACAAAGATACAAAAAGCCCAAGTTTCTCACTACAGATACACAGTTTAGGACTCTATTATGTGAAAATTCAAGCCTATAAAAAATAGACCCACACATAAACATTCTTAAGGGACTACATATTCCACAAAACATTACCAAGCAAGAGCAGATCTAGACTGGTGTGACTGCACCTTATCTTATTCAGTCATACACATTTGTATCCCAAGAAAAAAAAAAACTAAGCCAAGTCAAAATAATCCCTTTACTGACAGTAATTTTGTGATACATTATCAATGGCTTGTTTATGAGGTGAAATAGTCTGCTGAATTTCCATTTTCTCTTTTGTTTTTGTTAACTTTCTCAGGTGTTGCCAATAAAGTTTTGCATGCATACTAACCCATCCATTCCTCGTTCTTGGAATGATGATTTAGTACTTCACTGGTGGTACTTTGTAAATAAATTGTCACACACATGCACGTGAGAAGTATATCATACACCTATAAAACTTACCCCTGTGGCCTTCTTGTTGTAGATTTGCTGAACAGCAGATCACCATACGGCAACTTCTTAAACTTTTCTCTACCCACTGCAACATAAATTTGCCCATTCTCCAAGTCTGACCCATTCTGAACAAGTTTTCCATCTAAAGTATAAAGTCTGAAAAATATGAAAATGTTTAATATTATAAGCCTTAACATTCAGTTAAGCATATTAAGAATGTTGAAAACTACATTAATCTATACTCACTAAATCATGTTGAATTTCCATATATGAAACTCAATAAAGTACAGAGCATGCCATACAATGATCAGTCGCTACATAAAAAACAAAAGACAAGGAAAGATGCAGCAAAATAATGACCTGTTTGTACGCTTTACCAAGAAGGAAGAAACACAACAGGGACTGGGAGGGAGAGAGGGGGGGGAGGTGTTGGTGCAGGGGCAGTCAATACCTTATTTCCATGCCATCCCAATTATTTCATTGTCAAGTTTGTGATTTTATTTAAGGATGGTCAAAACAATGAAGAAGGAGAAAATATTCAGTAATAAATAATATCTTTCCCATTAAGCATATTCCAAAAGTCAACAATATTTCTATTTAATTAAAATCAACATTAACAGTTTTGCATTTAAGTCTTAAATGCAAGAATGTTGAATTGCCATCTTAATTGCCTCTCTAGAAGCCTTTTACAGGAGCTACTATACATGTTATTCATAAATTTCAACACAATGCAAGGAGATATAAATTGATATATATGACTATACAATGAACCTTTTAGGAAGAATATCAAGAGCCTGCCTTGAGAACACTCCTGACTTATAAAGTGCAAAAATTTTCATTTTAATAGCCAGAAATTTGCTTCTTAAGCTCATACACATGGTCGCAAAGCCTTGAATAAACACAGGGAAAAAAAAGATGCAGCGTATAGGACAAGGAATCACAGAAGAGCCGAGGTTGGACATGATCTTTGGAGACCACCTAGTCCAACCACCCCGTGCAGATCAAAAGCAACATTAGTAGGTTGCTTGGAGCTGTGTCCAGCTATGTTTTGAATAGCTGCAAGGATGGAGACTCCACAAGCTCTCTGGGCAACCTGTTCCAGTGCTTGATGATCCTTACAGTAAGTTTTCTTTTTCTTTCCTGTATTTCAGTTTCTGCCCATTGCCTCTTGTCCTATCACTGGGCATTACTGAGAAAAGTCTGGCTCCAGCTTCTTCACCCCTTCCCACCAGGTATTTGTACACTAATAAGATCCCCCTGAGTTTCTATTCCCCAGGCTGCAGAGTTCCAGCTCTCCTAGCCCTCCCCACATGACAGATATCTGCAAGCTCTTCATCTTTGTGGCCTTTTGCTGTGCTTGCTCCAGTGTGTCTATGTCTTTCTCATATTTCCCCTGATTTTCTGGGTGCCTCCTGCCATATAAAAGCACCTTAGTTTTCTAAGTGCAAAGACTGAGCATTCTCAAAGATGAAATTGCAGCTTTTAAAAATTTTGATCACATTGCTTCTTCCTTGCAAAGAGGTATGCTAACTCTGAAGCACCCTGTCTGTACTACTCATACTTACTTTTTAGTGCAAACATTTCACAGGCATGGTAGATGGGATGTGTATAATGCCCATTCATGGTGAGACGAGAGTAGTGGTACAAAACTGGCGGCTAGCGATACTGTAAAATTACTATCCTTATGGCTTATTACGGATGTTATCTTCATGGATATTATCCTTAAAATTACTAGCCTTATGGGCTTCGGTTTCTGTGCCAGGGATCACAGAATCCCAGACTGCCAGGGGCTGGAAGTGACCCTCTGAGATCACCTGGTCCACCCCCCCTTGCCCAAAGCAGGGTCACCCAGAGCAGATTGGACAGGAACGTATCCAGGTGGATTTGGAATATCTCCAGAGAAGGAGACTCCACAGCCTCTCTGGACAGCCTGTGCCAGTGCTCTGCCACCCTCAAACACTGAAGTGTCCAGTAACTGAAAGGCATTTTTATGTCAAGCTCCTCAAGTGACACAAGAAAAATAACGCATTGCAGATCTATGTTTTGCTACCACACAGACTATATCAGTTACACACAAACAATGGAAATAAAACAAGCTGTCTAAAAATCAGCAAGAAGCCTATTTCTGAATTAATCTCACTGTGTTTTGCTAGATTACATTTTGCTTTGTGGAACTTGAGGGAAAAAACCAGCAAATCAGTGTACCACAGTTTACAAACTGTTTATATATTTGTATGGTGCTGCAGGTATATAAGGGTACATATAAACACGACTGTGGCTTTTTGTTCCCAATCTTTCACTTTGCTTGTGCTTTAATATTATACATAATGCACAAAAGTTGTTTGCTTCATATAACACCTGAAAATGTTATGGACAAATATCTGGCAGTCTCTAGTTGTATTTTTCACCTTGAAAATAACAGCCCTAATGACTGAATCAAACATAATCAGTCACTGAAGATGAAAGTGAAATTAAAAATACATTTAAAAAAATTGAACTTAAAGCAAATAATAACTACTGATTTAATAAGCATCACAAAAGCTTTGTGACACTTATTCCTGAAGCCTTCTACCCACCCATCTGGCCACAACCATTCAAAGGCCTGCTGGGCTCTCTCTGGCCAGTATTATGCAACAAAGACGTCCTTGTGGTCTCTTCTGGTCACTGGTGGATGACCTAGGGCTTATCCTGTGGAATGCCAGTGGACTCACATTTTGCCCTCCTGAATCCAAGCCAGAAAGTGGCAGCCAAAACAAAGCAGGTACACAGAGACAGCAAAGACACAACTTGTTGGACCAACATCTCTAAATTCCCAGTTGCTGAAACAGGTACCTGACCATCAGGTTGCTGTACCCCATCCCCATGTACAATCTAGCAAGTAGAAAAGCTTCATTCTCATTGTCTCCTCTCTTATATTTCTTACTTAGTCCTATTCTGATGACGATGATCAATAGCTGTTTTTCAAAAAGCCATGTGTGCAACTGCTTCAGACTTGGCAGCTTTTTAAGTCTTTTAGTAACATGGCAAAGAAAAACTGCCATACACGTAATGCAGGTTCTCGTAATTCCACTTAACCTTCTTTAATGAGAAATTATATCTTCCCAGCATCAGTGGTCTTACAGGACCTCCCCTAATGCTAACATGCTTTCAGTAAACCTCAGCAATTAACGTGTAACTTATTAAAGAACAACGATCACTTTACCAACGGATTTAATATGTATTCCTAGCATTTTAAGGAAAAGAAAATGAAAACTGGGTTAATAGAAAACCAGAAAAAGGAAAACATTAAATAATTCAAAATGTCATGTACATTATCTTATTTTTTTAAAGGATTAAAACTGAGCACTGAAGGGAACTTCTAAAAAGCAATCCTAGCTATGTAGGGAATGATTTATGCTTTCATACATGAAAGCATCATTCAGTTTCACCAAGGAGTGACACCAAGTAACAAGAATAAAATGTGAAAGGTATTTAAATTGCTAAAAAACCTGAGATCAGAAAGAATTGATATGTTGTAAACAGCTGTTACTTTGCTCACTTCTGAGTTATACTAGCTGAGAATCACATCCAGAAAGCTGCAACAAGTGTGTAGGTTTACTTGACTGCAAGTAGAAGTGCTAAGTAGCCCGATAATAGGAGCGAAGAAATACAAGGCTGAGAGGAAAAATTAGATGAGAGCTACAGTCAACAGATTTATCTTAATCTTTTATCATCTGAATCAGCTCTGGGAAAGTGATCAGAAGAATGGAAAGACTATTTTATCTTCACTGATTAGAGAAAGATTTTGCAAGCTTAGTCTGAGACACTGCATTAGCCATGAAGAATGACTTTCCACAAAAGGCCCTTTCCCATCTGAGGAACATATTTCTTTAACGTGCTCTGCATGGGGCAACACTGGAATGTCAGTAATTTGCCAGTACACATCTTTGCAGCCCACTTACACTGCAATGTTTCTCATGGAAACTGCATATATCATTTTGCTGTAAAACTTACAACAACTACCAAATCCTATTTTAGAGAGCTTATTTTACATTGTAAAAGCCTTAAGGCACTGAAACTTACCTATCCAAAAGGTCACCTCCTACTCCAACAACTCAGACCAGCTGAGATACTGGAACTGAAAAATACGAACTACAACTTTGGCCTTGGCTCTTATTAGGAGGCTGAGCTGGCTGAGTATAAAGTACATCCTAGCCATAGCACAGGTCTTCAAAAACCAAGGAATCTATAATATTTTCCTTGAAATTGTTTGCCCCAATGAATTTACAGAAGTAATAAAATTCAAAGGTAGTGTGGGTCACATCTATTATCGCACATTCCAAACATCTTCACCAACTTTATTGGGCTCATTTATTTTATTCACATGTAGCTTAATTATTAATAACAAATAGATTGCATTATTATTGTATTATTACATGCCTGCTAACTAAATATTTAATCAAGAAATGACAGTTGAAACAAATTGAGACTTTCCTTTTTTTAAATAACAGTTGAAACGAAACCTGAAGGTTACTTGGCCTCAACGTATTTCCATTTTGTGGCTCTTTGATGTATTTTAATTTTCTTACAGTAGAATTTCCCATGAGGCAGGAATGATCCATTATATCTACCTATGGAGTTTTAAAGGCATATCTACACATATCAAACGTATCTTGCAAACATTCAGCTTTCTGATACCTGTGAACAGCTCCACTTCTGAGGGTAACTTTTCCTGTAACCATTTCGAGAACATGATCCCAGTGATTCAGCGTTTTCCTTGGAATGAGGAGGCGTGTTACAGGGCTAATAAGGTCTCCATTAGCAATCAAGCTGAAATAAAGCAAAGTAAAATAATTTGAAGGTGCATTTTAAACAAAACTCACCTGAAGTTAAGACACGACCCCTCCCCCCGAAAATGGCAGTTCACTAACTGAAAACCCTACTTACAAAATAGTGTAGGGCTCCTGGAGTGGTTTTCGAAACCGTGCTGACACTGTGATTCTACTGTGAGTAACTGGCTTGACCTGCAAGGACAAAAAGAATTAAAGACTACTCATTCTTCACATTGGGAAGGAGTTTGCCCTGACCACCACCAGTAAGGGGGGCAGTATATCTGCAGAAAGAAGTTCCTAGTTTTAAAACATGCATTTTAGCCCATTACACCTTCACCTTCTACAGGGCATATATAATTACTACTGCAAGTTTATATACACATTGAATAACAACCACTGCATAGTATACCATAGTGCAGCATAGCACAATGCATCGTTTCCACTGAGAGGTCAGAATGTTAAGGAGCCTAGACACCCAAACTGTAAGGTCCTAGAGACCCAAAGCAACACTCCCAAATGCTGTTCTTGTTTTCTTAGTCTTTACTGCTCGTAACCATGGCCCAAGTGATAAAATCATCCTCTCTTTTTAACAAAAATTGCCATTTCTAGGTCTCTCTGTTATTATGTAATAAGTACTTTTGATCTTGTACAGGTCTTTACATCCAAATGCATCAGTGATTTATAAAAAGTGCTGAATACTACGCTCATTTTAGAGCAATGACTCGAAAGTGAGGTGAACTGCAGATTTTTAGCTCTCAGAATAAAAGACAGGCTACTTAACTCCCAGCATTATTCTATGCACTCTTTTGAACAGACACCGCATGGAGATCAATCAGGTGGCTCAACATTAACGCCATTATACTGAACAGAAAGTTACTCAGTACTACCTAACTAGGATTCCCTGGTGCATTTATAAACAAACTTTCAAATTTAAAAAAAAAAAAGAAGAAGAAAAAAAAAAGAAATAAACCCAAACTCCGAAACCATTAGGAAGATTTTTTAAATTCTACATAGTTAGCAAATTACAATAAGGTATCAAACCCAAACAAACGTTCAAAAGTCATGCATTCGCAAGTTGGCTACGTTTCTAGAAAAAGACCATAAAAGCATAAAGGATTAAATAGCTGTCATACACAGAGACATGCTTTCAAACAGATGTACAAAGTTATTTAAACTGGCAATGTTCCAGCCACTATGTAAAGCAGTCTAATGATGTGATGGGTTGCAGCTTTATCACACTCTGTGCTAACTTAAGCAATACTTCTCATTTTATTTATGGAAAATGATCTGGGCTCCAGTGCTTTAAGTCTTTGCTTGGATTTTCACACAAATTCATTTAGCACTGACAGGAATGCTCTCCAGATTTTTCTCTTGTATCTATTGAAAAAAAGCAAGAGAGGTGCTCAAGCTACTAGATATTCCAAAATGGCTAAAAGTTATTACTAAAATAGTCAAATCTGACTTCCCACCTAACCCAAAGAACTTCACACAGCAAATTCTACACCAAGCACATAAATTCTGGAGCTAAGATAGCTCTCTTATGGAAAAAGCAACCAGCAAAACAAAAGCAAAACTGGCATTCCTTGATGTACAATCACTTCAAATGAAAGACAGCAACAGGTAAATCTGTTGAACAAAATCCGTTCTCAACGTCTGTTAAAAAAGAAGCGTATCTATTCAGAATTCAACTCACTTCAGCTTCTCACCTTTCTCAAAGGCCCTTGTGACCAGTGTGGCCCTCCCAATCTTGTTTTCTGAGAGACTCAGAGAACATGAAAGCCTACGCTGGTCATGGATGGCAGAAGGTAGAATTAGACTTTGCACAGCAAAGTGACTAAACAGAAGCAACAAGCAGCAGCAGAGGCATGGTGATCTGAAGCTCAGTGCAAAGGGGTATTTTGGCCAGAGACTTCTACAAGAGGAAAGACGGCAAGAAAGATGTTACTGCCACATTGTGCCAGCAATGTTTGTGGACCAGACTAGGAAGCAGGCTCCCGGAATGGCTGGGGACCTTCCCTTTACACAAGCAAGTCACTAGGCATTGTATTTACTCCTTAAAGATCTATTTCATAGATACATGTTTGTCTTGGCCTCATACAATGAAAATTTTGTAGTAGACTGTACATAAACTATGCCTTAGTGCCTAAGATAATCGAAATTCACAAACTTGCTGTTAATTACAGTGTGTTCTGAATCAGGTGGAAGATTCCCACCTACTACTGCAAGCTTGGAGAGAGAGTAAGAGGTTGTTATCATACTGCTCATTAGGAGAGGCAAAGAAATTTTTGGAGACTGACAAAGAATTTAGGAGCTCAGCCATTCTTGCAGAAACATTTAAAGCACGTTTTTCAGAGCTTAACTGGTCGTTCATGTCACCAAAATTGGAGATGAAAATTTACTGAGTCTCTAGGAAGAAAAAGAAAACACACCTTAAACTGCAACATCTGAAAATAATTCTATTGCTGCTGTCAGCTTTTCAGAGTTATTTGCGCAATGTAAGCAGTCTAACAGAGAGCTTCCAAATACAGAAAAAATAAAGTAACTTTCTAAAGAGTATGCTACTGAAGGCTGAGGCAATACTGACTTACTTCCATAGCAGCAGGTCCAAATATTTAGGCTCCAAACACAGGTTGCACCCAAAATGGGAATAACTTAACTTTGCCCTTACACCTTTCTGCATAGCTGCTAGGTTGCCAGGCCAATCCCCTCTAAAGTATTAAATATTTAACTAGTAAAGCCTTATATAGCTTTTTCTAAAAGATGATTCCTCATCAATTCCTGATGCTCACTTATCCTGTTGGTACGCATGCTCAAGATCTCACACAGTCTGAACAGTCCATCAAAATAGATTCTCTGATCCAGTCTGCAACACTCAGCTTTCAATGATCCACATTTTACTGGAACCAGGTAGAAAGAATTTGCTAAGCGTAAAGGAGCCCTTTAGAACAGTCCCAGGTGTGCCCAATTATTTAGTTGTTCTTGCAAGCTGATGAAACCATTAATTTTGATGTAGGCTCCTCACAAGGCCATCATGTTATTGCATGGAGCCCAATCACCAGGCCCCTGAGAAAACAAGCAACCTGACAGATGTTAAGAGCTCATTTATTATTCGAAGGATTGTATTTCTGCCAATAATAGATACTGTAACATCAGCTTGCAAGTCTGTCTTTCGAGTTACTCTCTCAAAGAGTCATTAATATTTCTGGCAGCCTTCTGTGGCCTAATAAGTCAGCCTTGTTCTTAAACAAGCAAACTGCAGGGGACTGTAAGATGGGACCAGCGGGGGCAGAGACTTAGTATCTGTCTTTTCTACCTAAACATGACCTAAACCAGAACAAAATACAATCTTGAGTTCTTTTGCTAAGCATGTTTAAATCAAACGTACCTCCTATATTAAAAGGCGAAAAGAATACCTTATTGCAATATTACATTTGCTAATGTAACACCACAAAAACCAGTGCATGGAAACACCAAGGTGACTATTACACTATTAAAACACCCACAAGTATTTAGCACAGTGCATAGTGTAAGACCTCGGTTTCTGTGAGCGTGGAACAGACAAACCCAGACTGAACCGAGCAGACGCTGGACCATGGTGGCACACAACTCTGCAGAGTCTTTTGCCATGAACAGCAGGGGCAAGCACACTGCATCTTGTCTTGGGGTGCACATGCTCTTCTGCAGATGTCTGGCTATCGCTATTTGTCTAGAAGAAGAGAGATAACTAACATCTTTAGGACTGCTTGCCTCCTGAAGGCATGTTTTACACCTGATCTGCTTCAGGGGACAAAAAGAAAGACAAACTCTTTATATTCATCCAGCACATAGGGAAACTCTGATGCTGAAAATGAGACAGAAAAGGAGGAAATAAATACATAAATTATAAGAAAATTTAATGAAACAAACAGGGGGAAGTGCCTGCACAGGGATTCTGCAAATGAGCTGTGTACAACACCTTTAATTTTGAAGCTGGCACCATGCAGACATGCAATCAACTACAATACAGTATAGTGTTCCACAAATCGTGAGGTATCTTACAGATACCTAACGTATGTTCTGGCTACAGCAGGCGTTCCAAGTACAACAGCGCAAAAATTAACTTGACTGTGCTGTTCTCTCCCTTTTTTTTTTTTTTTGGAACAGTCTTTAAGTTACTACCTCATAGAGTTTAGAATAACTTATGTCTGACCAATGTTAAACTATTTATGGTTATGAAAAGCAAGCTACATAACTTCAATATACAGAAGTATACATTAATAAAAGACTAAGCATTCAGACACTGTAAATCAATCTAGTTCCTTCGAATTATATGCAGTTATGCCAAACCACTCCAGCAGAAGACCTGATCCAGGATTTAATTAAAGAATACATGGTTCTGCTCTTACTTTATTTGTAGGAGGTAGCACAGTGTCACAGTGTCTGGAATAGCCTGACCCTCCTGGCACTGCAGAGTTATATATTAACAACAACTAATATGTCTTGGGTGAAAGTTTGTGTTTACATTGAGACCAGCATCACTAGCCCCCTAAACCCTTTATTTTCTTTTAATTTCACAAGCCACATTCTCAGCTGATGTAAATCAACACTGTCCCATTTACGTCAGCAATTGTAAGTAGATTTACATTAATCAATGGTCTGGCCCCATTATGATTTTATCTTTAAATTTCATACATTTTCAGTTTGTTTGAAAAGACCCATTCAAGGGCAGCTTCCATATCCTACTCACATATGTTGCCAACATTTCATAATTTATGATGAGATACTCATCTGAGATATCACATGATAACATACAGCAGCAACACAAAGTATTAGAGGAGGAAAAAGTAAGCATTATATCAGTTGAAACTCAGACAGAACTTTAAGTAAGCTAGAGGCAATCAATTAAATGAGAATTTGCAAGGCAATAAGAGCTAAACACAGTTGGAAATTCAGCAGGGAATCAGAGACACTCAAAACCACCATAATTTTTACAAGTCCATTCTACAAAGAATTTGTTATTTCCCCACAGTGCCTCTTACACCAACAGCAGTGTGGATCTTTCTTGCTTCAGAAAGGAGTTAGCACCCGTGAAATAATTTTGCAAAGCACCTTGCAGAGTCTGGAAAAAACAAAGCAGCTAAAAACACAGGCTAGGTTCTGGGAGCGGGGATCAATCTGCAGTGTTTGAGATCTCTGTAAACACTCAGATTTCAGAATAGATTCTACAGAGTGTCTCTTAAAGCCCATCTTTCACCTTCGGTTATAATTCACTGTGGTGGAATTTACGTTGCTGAATGTTAGCTGCAGCTTGAAAATACAAAGCCAAGATCACCATCTAACTGAAACATGGTAAAAAAATCCACATCCTCACAGCTGCTTTATTACAACATTCTATACATTTTTCCCTTGCACTAAAAATATGCTAAACAGTCACAAAATTTAACAAACGCACAGACAAAACACTTAGCTAACACATACAACACATTGCACAATCTACCTTAGGTACTTACATCTTCCACTGTTGACAAAAAAGAAAAACAGAACAAAATGATCAGCAGACAAACCATTACCTCAGGTATACTATCATATGTACACATATGAAAATTTGGTTTTGTAAGAAAATTACAAAGAATTACTGTGTGCATATCCACATGTGTATACATCTATATGATGTGTATATGCATACATACATACACCAACTTAATGTAAGTTTCACACAAAAATTCCTATTATGTTTATGTTGAGCTGAACACCTGAAAGACTGAAGATCAACTGAAAACATGTTACTCCATTTAAGAACACTATGGATGCGCTTTCTCATGCAAGGCTTCTAACTCCAAGAAGTGTTATCTTGGGAAGAGAGTGTTACACATATGGCATTACAGGGAAATCATCATTGAGAATGGCTCTTCATGTAAGGACTCTGAACCACCCACGCATTGGTTTGAAGTACATAGATAAAAAAGAATGGTTTTCACTTCTTCAGAAATGTGTTAACCAGTAAAAGGTTAAAAACTTAATCCTTAAAATGGAGATGTAGCAAAATTACGTGTATTTGTTTTGGTGGGTGAGAAACTATTTGCTGGTCCTCATGCATAAACTTTTTACTTCTATGAATTATACTTTTCACATCTATTATTCAAATATAGACTGGAAAGTGGGACAGACCCAGCAAACTACCCAAGCTCCTGTTGGCTACTTGTGACTTGCAAAATGCATGTGACACTTCAGAGAATCAATCTTGTATATCAAAAAAGTATACAGTTTGTTAAACAGCATTTTAGATGCCCTCTGAATATACCATGCTGCACGGCTAGTTTCTAAAAAGGTGACTTTTATGCACTTGAGGACAGTTTCAAATAGAAATGTGCCATTCTTAGCTTTTCTTTTCCCTCCAGTGTACATTAAATAATTAGAGACATGCTAAATTCAGAGGTCTGGCAGCACTTTCACAGGCTGCCATAAAGACACAGGCTAGTCATCCATAGCTAAGAAATGGTATGACTGTCTGATTTATTTCCTTTTGTTACCAGAAATGCTCCCCCATCAAAGGGGGCAACAGAACAACTGCAAGATTTACAGGTTTACGCGCATTTATAAAGCCATACTGGGCAGCAGCAAAACAACAGTCAAAATACGTAACCTTACTGAACCAGATCCTCTAGGATCTGGGGTTGGACTAGATGATCTTTCGAGGTCCCTTCCAACCCTATGATTCTATGATTCTCTGTGCTGGTTTGATTTATACAGGTTTAAGAGCTGGCCTTTCTTACTGCTGTATTAATATAGTCTTGGGCACTATGAACATCTTACTCATTACTCATGTCACTTTATAACTAACCTTTTGAAGTTTTAAGTATTTCAACACAATGTCACATTCCAAATTTATCAGCTCATGCAATGAGCCATGAGTTTGCCAGTTTGTTACAATGGCCTGTTTGTTAATCAATGTGCCCAGGAAAATTGAGAACAAATATTTGCATTCCCCTAGGGTAGAACTGGGGTCAAAAGAACCAAAACCCCATTTAAACACACCATCACCACCCTCTGATGTGAAAGAAAAGGAATGTTCAAGGTTCAGTGATCAAAAGCAAATTAGAAAGATAAATTTTCTAAAGCCATTACACCATAGGAAACATCTTACCTATTTCACTTTATATACTTTGACGAAAGATGCAGAGTCAAACTCACTGAGGTGTTTGGTCAGTATAAAACCATTTCAGTTATCCTATGCAGTAATTAACGTGGATAATCTACGTTTCCCTGGCTACTTTGCATTGCTAGATGGTACACTGGATAGTACAAAAGCCTTGAGCAACAAACTACTAGCCTCCTGGTGTGGATATAAAGCATCACTTAAACTGCTACTAACTGAGCATATTTCCAAGCTTACGCTAATAGGTCACAACATCATGGCAGTACATGAACTTCTAAGCCCACATAAAGCATAGATGAGCCGGAAATGAATGCCATAATGGTCATGGACTGATTCAGCGAGCCTTCTAGATCACAAAGCTGCTACAAAATTCCCAAAGTATTTGAAGCCACTGCTCACCTCCAAGATAAATCACTCTCCTTTTCAGACACTGTAAGTGAAATGAAGGTCATATCCCCTGTGCATCTGGGGGTAAACCTCACCCCACCTAACTAAACTCTGGGAAGAAAAATGTTTCATTTGGGATCTGTCATAGTTTTGGGGCACTGGATTAGGGACCGGATCTTCAGCTGGGATAAATCAGACAAGGGCATGGCCTTATCTGCCCAGGCACATAGCCTTTGCAGCGCTCCAAACCAGACCACACCTGTGTTGTTTCTGGACATCTCCTATTTCTCCACCAAGCTGCATGATGTTATACTCTACACTGGTTACAACACACCCAATGATAGGATCAATAATGTAGATTTTATTCAAGCAAAATAGATCCTGATGCTCATTTCTGTCACTGACATAATACTGTCAATTGTGACCATATTTGCTTCTCAAAATTTGTGTATTTTTCCCAAATTCCTTAGACTTAATTAAACCAAAAGGAAGACTCTGGCCTTTGTGGATGATCAGAAGGGCCTGTATCTGTGAACAGTGACAGCTGAAGAAGAAAAAGCAACCCTCCAAAAAATCTTTTTTTTTTTTTTTCATCATTTTTAATCAAAGGTAAAAGTTGTTAATGTTTCCAGTAAGTCAATTTGGTATGCAGCAACAAGTTTTTAATGAGGCTAACATGCCTCATTAAAAGCTTCGGTATTGACATCTCTTCCCATCCTCCCAACCTCCCCACAGACCAGAAAGAGAAGTTGCCCTACAGAACAAGGCAGGCATCTTAATCAAGGAAGAGACCAACTTTCAAGTTTCATATCAAACGCAATACAGACCATGAAATCTCCAGTGGCATGAACCAAAGCCTCTACAAGACTTTCTGTTGCTCCAAAAGCCACTAAATCTACCTGTAAACAAGCCATTAATTAAAATACTCAGCATTACACAACTCAGGTATACAGAATTATATAAAGAGAAATTTTATTAACTCACAGGCCCAGCTAGAAAAAAAGGACACGCTTATGTTTTAACTGGATGTCTGGTCAGTTCTTCTCTGATTCTTCCTGGTATTAGATTATAAACACTCAGGAAGGGTTTCTGTTTTGTATGTCGTCTTGTGCTAATTATGTTACCAGGATACTAAATACCAAACAATGACATATAAAATTTAACTATTAAAGATGTTGCTCAGGAGATTAAAGATGTATATTTTTTAATCTTCGCATTTTGATAGTCTTATTCTCTAAACTACACTTACAGTAGAATTCCTAATTAACTTGGTGTCAGAAAAATGAAATATTCCTTACTCATTCCATGATACCAGCAGTAGAAGAAATCAAACTGGTCAGATTTGGTGTAGCAAGAGGGTTTAACTTTGCATATTGGCACAGGAATATGAAGTGGGCCTTTACACACAATTAATTTCCAGACATACAAATATTTTGTGTACAGTAACTCTGTATACCACAAATCACGTTTGTTTTTTTCTAATTCTTAGAAAAGAATTAGGAAAGAATATCCTGTGAAGATAAGACTGTTTTGACACCAAATGGCTGTAATTTGCACATGCTGGGATCATTTCTAATATCTATTCAAACACTCTCTCAAAACTATCTCCTGTACAGAGGAAAACATCAATGAACCATTTCTAATTGACAGTAAAAAGTTAAAGTGAATCAGAAGTCCACTCATTGAAAAATTAAAATTTTTTTTATGATTAGACATATATGTTATTTGTCAGACATGATAAATGCTAGGTTTGAAATAAACAATAATTATAAATACTGGGATTTTTCAGAAGAAAGTACTTGGAAAAAATACGCAAGTATGTTAGGGACAAGGTATATCCACCATAAATAGCGAAAAATAATTTGTGAAATCAAAACAACATTATAACCTTCCAAAATTCAATTTTTACAAATTAATCCAATCATACCGCAGCCAACAGATGAGTGGTGACTCCACTGTCTAGCAAAAAAGATGCCCTTAAAGGATGCAGAAGAAACAATTGCCATAAATGATACTAAAATAATTGAATTTTAAAATATGGAAATGGCATCTCCTCAAAATACTTTTATAGCAAAATCTCAGATGCTTTTTGTTGAAAATTCTGATGGTAAGATCAGATCTACCAAGTCTCAAAGATTGTATTTTCCACCTCAAATCCCCGTGTCATGGTGTCCGTCTCTTCTGTCAGCATTGGACAAGTAGGGAACCCTTCCTGGCCCAGGATCTCGCCAAGAATGCAGTGGCCAACTATCCTGTGATCTGCCAATTAACCATTTCTGGCCCACAAGACCCCACAGAGGGAGTGGTACTAAGATGATGTCCTGCAGCTGGAGACCACCAGTAGAAGGCACGTTCTGCCAGTCACAGTTTCACTCTGTAGTCACACTTTATCACGGGAACAGACCCACTCTGTGAAGTTCCCTAGCAAGCAAACATGCTCTACTCCGTGTCCTAGCACATGTCTGTGCCACCCAGCGTGTCACCAATGTGAGGACTGACAGGCACTGGATTAGAAGAAGAAACGAAAAAATTTCCAAATGCTCAAACACGCATCCAAATCCTTGTAATTACCAAGTGTTTTCACTAGTGAGAGATGTTCTGGGGTTGCATGCTGATACAAATATTCAGGTCATACATGTATGAAAGCTTTGAGGAATCTTTACTAACCCTCCGAAGAATCATTAGTAAAAATATTGATTATTCCATTCTACAAATACTTGTCCAAATATGACCACATCTAAACCACCTGATAAAAGAAGCAGCTGCAATTGAAATGGAGTTATGGAACAACAAAGTATATTTATGTAAAACAGTGAAAAAAAGTGATGAATCACTGGAAAAAAGTGACCAGGATATAATGACTAGCAACAGTGAGCAAATGAGAGGCAACAGACCTGCGGAAGGGTACCCAGGCTAAACATGGGAAGAGCTTGGAGCTGGAAAGGTAGGACAAGACCTGATGGGTGGTGGGCCGAGTGTCCTTAGTGCATCCCTCACACCAGGGCCCCTGACACGCGTCACTGAATCTGACAGTCCAAGAGCCACACACAGCCACTTCTAATGCTAAATGACAGCACGCCGGAATGAAGCCCCCACTCAAAAAATTGGGTAAAGTGACAAAAAATACAAGTGGAACACAAATTACAATTAATCTTGAGCAGCACAAAAAATACTTGTGTCAGAGCTTGCCACACAATCACTATGCCCTAGAAGCCCAGGAGAAAAAGTGAAGTGCAGACAAAAAACCTCAATGTTTTTACTACCTAAGAAAATCTGCCTGCTGTCAACCAAGGGCAAATCTATGTATGCGGTCAGTAAAGCAGCTTAATGCAGGCCCACTATGAACTTCTGATAATAGATACTATTTCATACAGACACTATAACCTTCCTTTTTTCTTCAGTTGCCACAGACTCATTCTTCAGTATCAGAATACATCTGCTTTTCTTAGGTGCCTTCAATTCTTTGCTTTTACAATAACATATTGCAAAGTCTGTTTACCTCAGTGTGTTCAAACAACTGTTGGCCATAAGAAGTCAAAGAAGAAAGGAGGTTTCAGCTGAATAGCTTTTTGTAAAACAAAGATGTTAAAACAAATAGTTACCCTCAGGATTTGCAAATACAAAAGCTCAGTTAATTCTTCAGCAGCTTACCCTGCCCCAACGACAAGTGAAATTTATCTTTTTGGGTGCACAGGGAGAGACCACCTAGATCAGAGATAGTGCTTAGAGAAATATAAATGTCCATACTTTACACATTATAATTGGAAAATAACACTCAGTACCTCTTACAAACAATTAAGTTTATAATAAACAAATGGTAACTCTGTTGGTCCATACCTCCTCAAGAGACTAATTGTTAGATTCCTCAAGCACATAATTTAAAATGTATTTGTACTTGCAGATCACCTTCAGTACAAAAGGTATCTCTCTTGCAAAACAAGAAGCGCACTTGGGGAAAGAAGTGATGGATGGAAACATACCCGAGGAATACTTTGTATCAAAGCTTGAGCTTGGGTCAGGATTAAATCTTTTTACTACTTTCCCTACCAGTAACATAACTGTAAAACGTTTTGAGCCATATCATTATGGCATGAGGGCTCTACCAGAGGATTTAAAATAGTCAAAAGCCTGTCTGCCATCTGCTGAGATTGGCACACATTTTTCCCATGCTTCTAGGACAAGTGTCTTCTTTCACCCTTACTGCTGTCCCTAGTTGAAAGAGGGAGAAGGCAGAAATCTGAACTTACTCTCTACCCCTGCTCTTTCCCCACAAACTCTAAACTAAGATAGGATGTGACAACTGTAAGGGAATAGCTTGTTGCAGAGGCCGTCAAATGGGAATTGAAAAATCAGACTTTTCCTAGGAAACTTGCTCCAGTCTTCCACGCAGAACAACTACCACAATGCTACAGTACAAGAGATGTCATCGCTTATCTGCTGGGATAAACAGCAAAACAGAGGGAAAGAGTACTGCCAGTAAAACACCTGAGCCAGATACAAATTTGCTCACATGGGCAGTCTCTCTCTCTTCACCATCGCTGTTCACTGCCTTTAGCTCCGATTTGATCCTTTCTTTCTCCCTCTTCATAGCCCACAGCTCACCCTTCTGACCATCGTGCACACTTGTAGTCAAGTGAATTTGTGGCACCGTGACGATCAGCTGAGTGGCACACCAATGTGGTGTTACAGCAGCGTGAGAACTAAGGGGCTTTTCCTAAACTGCTGCTATTGCTAAGGAGAGCAAAGTAAATCAAGGAAGTGCCCAATACATGTAACAGCAGACAAAGTGAGAAGAGGCAGAGATGTGGCTTTAAAATTGCACCAGCTCCAGCAGCATGCAGCAGGGGATAACTTGTGAGGATGTGCTTGATAATTGCTCAAATGTTTCTGCATCTCAGAAACCAGGGAACTGAAGTTGGATGTTAATGTGAAACTAAAATTGCAGACTGATGTTCTGAAGTGAAAAGGATCTTGCAGGCCTCTCCCATTATAAGCTTCCTTTCTTCTGCACAGTTGTCAGTTTTCTCTTAAACTATTGCCTTCATCACATGCAGGAGTACGACAGTCTGAGGAAGATTTCCAAAAGCAAAAATGGTATCAAGGCATCTAACTAGCCTCGAAATCCAGTGACTGTTAAAGTACCACAACTACCACCAGTATTTTTGCATTACCAACAGCATCCCATCTCCTTCCTGTCCCTGGGAAAAGCTCAAAGTCTACCGAAGTCAATGACCACTGAATTACCAGCATCACATGAACTGACACTACTGGAACTCCTGCTGCTTTGAAACATTTAATAAATGTTCAGTATCATTTTCACACACTGCTATCATAAATTGTATCATCCTGCAATAAGACATCAGAGTGACCCTCCCTCATTTATCATCCTGTACTGATACAATACTTCACCTAGAAGAACAGGGTTCTAAGTTCAAGTCCATATCTGGGGTAGATTGTTGAAAAAAAATAGCTGTTTTCCACGAGCTGAGCATTTGGCCCATTTATTTCAGTTCTTTGGAGCTCTCCAACTGGTAAATGGATAGCTACATTTTAAAAAACTAGACACTGGATTAAAGAATTCTATCACTGAGAAATCTTAATAGATAACGAGATTATTTCATTGAAGAACACCTTGAAAACTGATTTGTATCAGTAGTAGAATGACTACAGGCTTTTTAAATAATATTTTTTTAAAGACCCAACTCTGATGGTTGGACCTCACAGACCAACACAACAGTTACTTTGCAAGATTTTAAAAGGAGTATTATTACTCTTATACTTCAACTATTTTTAAAACTATGCTTATTTTTAAGAGAAAAGCCCTCAAAATTAAACTGCTATGCGCCGTTGTTACACTGAAGCTTTCCTGCGTTGTTTTGCTTATGTGCTTTTGTACGATGACACTACTGACGGGGAACATGTAATACACTTCCATCTCATCCACCTTTCACCAAAGACAGCCTATGGTGAAATCAGCTACTGATATTATAATTAGGTATTTGGTGGTATAGACTCTCATCTACAAATCTATCTGTTTACACAGAAAAAAATGTATCCTCCGAAACTATTCCGACACTGACCCATCTTACTGACAATCATATCTATTTGCATGTTCCACTTCTGAAATAGAAGGACAGTGCTTAATGAGTTATTCAGCATTACATTAAGACCTTCTTGACCAAACTTGCCCAGAGCTCCTGTTGTCAGCAGAGGACAGACAGACAGAAAATACAGGCGCTTGCTAGCTGTAAACCCTTGTTAGCTCCA
This sequence comes from Rhinoptilus africanus, assembly GCA_013400135.1. Taxonomy (NCBI): domain Eukaryota; kingdom Metazoa; phylum Chordata; class Aves; order Charadriiformes; family Glareolidae; genus Rhinoptilus; species Rhinoptilus africanus. The sequence goes on from VXBO01007159.1 coordinate 167,220, forward strand.
AACATGCCAGGCAAGACAAGGTGCACCTTACAGGTCAACAGGACCATGGTGTTTGAAAAGCTCAAGCTAAAACTGAACCAGGGCATAACAGAGAGAAATAATACTGCTCTCAAATGTTAAGTCTCAGCACCTTATAAGAACAGATGCCAAAGGTTTTCATTAGATGAGTTCTCAGAATCCACAAGATGGAGAACTTTCCTTAATTTTTTTTTCCTTCCCCCCGCCCCTGGAATACCTTCCTTACAAAATCAGATTCACAGATTCCACTAAAGAAGACAAACTTATTTCGGATGGACCACTTATTCTGTCTTGTCACTCCATGAGAAAACTGAGAAGAGATTTAGTGAGAAAGTAATGCTTCAGACTTACTATCTGTTCTTCTTTGTGAATGTAGGTCACCGTATGTACACCTTATCTTGAACGTGAATTTTTTCTTGTTTAATTCTGGTTTGACACACATTTCCCAGTTACGTGCAAGTTTAAAGTAATTGAGATGCTGCCTTCAAAGAGCAACATTAAAGTACTCCCAAAAACAGATGTCAAACATTCGTCAGTTTAACTAACACAAAAGAAAACCTACAGCTGCATACAAATACAGAATGTACAGCTGCTGCATAGTTTTCTTCCTTTTGCCTCCCTCCTTACTAACCAGAATCGGAACTGGGTATTTGTCATTACTTTACTGGAGAAAAACCTGCACCAAGAAACACTCATCAGGTAGGAAATGCCAAATTAAATGTGCTTCATACAACCGGAATTAATACCCTTGTACCTAAGCATATTGATATCACTGAACATGAATTTCTCAACCACTATTTCTGTGCTACCTTTTTAAAGCCTTCAGATCCTCGATATATGGCAGTGTGCAGGTACAGAAGAACTGTTACCACCACCAGGTCAGCATCAGTTTGCTTCCAAAATTTGGTCTAGGGCAAGACAGCTCCAAGACCATCTCCTTCTGTAGGCAACAAAAAATCCTGCACCGATTCCTAATGCACGACCAGCACTCAGGAGTACTGTGGCACAAGGCCATTTATTGCTATGATTGCTCACCCTCGAGGCCAGCTGACAGGTGAAAAAGGTGGAAGGCAATCCCCAGGAGCACCCTTGAAGAACACCCTTTGCTGTCTCCAGGCCGCGGCTAAGCGCTGCTCCGGCTGCTAAGTAGCAGCACTGCTGAGGTCATGAGAATGGGCAAGTGTCCAGAGCATTAATGTGAGAGTCCTGACAAATTACACTGCGGGGTTTGGAGGAGGAGAAGAAGGAAAGGAAGGGAAGGAAGAAGGGAAACAAGGGAAAGAAAGAAAAGACGAGGTGCAGCTAATGAAAGAAAGCAGAATAATACTTCAGCAACAGCACAGAGAGCAGGAATTGCCCTGACGGGCTCCCCGTCTCAAGGAGGACAGAGAACTGCTGAAGAGGGTGCAGCAAGGGGGCTACCAAGATGATTAGGGGACTGGAACACCTCTCTTACGAAGAAAGGCTGAGGGAATTGGGTCTCTTTAGTCTGGAAAAAAGACAGCTGAGGGGGACCTAATCAATGCCTATAAATACTTAAAGGGTGGGGGTCAGGAGGATGGGGCCAGGCTCTTTTCAGTGGTGCCCAGTGACAGGACAAGAGGTAATGGGCACAAACTTGAGTATGTAAGTTCCACCTAAACATGAGAAGGAACTTCTTTACTTTAAGGGTGGCAGAGCACTGGAACAGGCTGCCCAGGGAGGTGGTGGAGTCTCCATCTCTGGAGACATTCAAAACCCGCCTGGATGGGTTCCTGTGCCACCTGCTCTAAGGTGGCCCTGCTCTGGCAGGGGGTTGGACTAGGTGATCTCCAGAGGTCCCTGACAACCCTATGATTCTATGACAAAGATCAGTCTGAAAACACACCCTAATGTTACCCTGGAGTTGCCTATGAGGCCATCACTGAGCTTTTTATTCAACACCTACCATGCTACTACTTGATCTGCAAGGAGCCCACAGAGCTGCAGCGAGACAAATAATCAACCGAATAATTGTATTAATTTCTTTCCTCCTGCCCCCAGTCCAAACCTCCAGAACAACAGGAACTCAGACCTGATCCACAAATTTCTCTGTACATGCGTAACTCCATAGTAACCTTCATACTGAAGTCATTGAGATGATTCACACATTACGCCTTGCTGTGCTTGCAGGGCTGAGCCATAAATTTCTTTCTTTAGCAATACTGTCATTCACACATTCACTGATTATTTTTTTTCTTCTTCTAATGAAACAAACAGGGAGTATTTTCATTCTGAAATTCAATCTAAAATGATGCCTTATGAAAGCACAATACCTTTGTGGGCTAGCATCAAAAACTGCTACTAGGCTCCATGGAAAAACGTGACTTTTTTTGTTTGTTGATGCAAATCCAGCAGAATCAAAGAGAATACTGCTGCCCCTCCTGGTCCTAAACACATCTAGGGTTTTGATTTCTAAGTGAATGCCTGAAAAAAAGTAAAACCATACCTTGCTTCCTCACATCATTTTAGCATAAATACATTTGGCATTAAAACTTCTGTTACTAGCCTCCTGAAAATGCATGCCTAGGACTAAACGATTAGGACATGAAAACAATTGTGCTATTCATAAGCTGAGATAAAAATCTGTAGATTGTTACTAGGTTTCATCTCATTTTTATGACTCCTCTCCCCAAATAAATCAATCACATGAAGTTAAACTAAACATGGAGAGTTAGGCTCTCCACAGAGACTGTGGAAATTGCAAACATAAGTCAAAAAGGAAGAAAGCAAGCCGAAATAATGGATGGTTCATACTGATTTACTTCAAAGGCCTGAGAGATGGCTGCAAGTGTTAAGATTATATACAATGAGCACTGATTCCAGGAGAAATAATAGAAGCCTCTCTTGCCAAACATGCAGCTGCAAGTAAGAAAACCACAACTTCTACAATTACTTCTCCAACTGCACAGAATTTATATTATATCAAGAATCTTCTAAGGATTTGCAGCAAAATGATCAAACATAAAAGTAGCCTCAATTTTTAGGTTCTTCTAGTACAAGGTGTTCTACTCTCTGAAGACACCTGCTACACAAATCATTAAATTGCTGGAAACGTGGCATGAGTGCACAAGGCAAAAGGAACTGAAAAAAAAGTGAGCTGATGCTTCTTGTTGGGCAGAAGCTATAATTCAAATGTTTGTTAGAAATCATCGCTATCTCCATATGCAATAAAACAGTAAAAATAATGCAGTCAACACATCTCTCAAAAATCCATCTAGAGTGTTTTTTGAAGCCTGCAGTTATCTCCTCAGGCTATAACATCACTCTGTTCAAGAGAAACAGGTTAGCTTGAAGACTTATGGACTAGAAGCAATTAGACGTTTACAAGTGACACTGGCAGTAGCTGGAAAAAGCATTTCAGCTAAGTGAGATTTTTTTCAAACACAGATGTCCCTTCTCCAGGGAAAATACCAAGTTCTAAAGAAAAATTCCTGGTCTAAAACTCACAAAATTCTCAGTCCCACCATCTTTTTCTGTATGAAAGAAAGCTCCCTTAGGTTTATGACCAGATCATAAGACAACATATTTTCTTTACTGCAAGTTTGTAACTGGATGTGGCAATTCAGAAAGCTTAGCAGAAAACAATCAGTGCATCATGCTCAGAGCAGTCAGAGTAATAGTCACTGAAATAATATGTTCAGAATGGTAGATAATGGTATTATTATTAAGCATAATAAATATATATACAAAATCAGGCGTAAATGTAGGCATGTCACTAACATTAACTGCAGGTTTAGTTCTTAAATATTTCAGGCATCCTACCTCATTATTGACTTCAGCAGGTTTTTTCTTTGTTTCTCCAATGTCCAAATAGCTGCAGAAGGAAAACAGTTGATTATTTATAGAAGCATCTAACTTACATAACAAAAATATTTCTACAATTTTTTCATACATGAAGCTTTTAAAATTTATCATGCCTCAAAATAACATAAAAAGTAACTAATTTGAGAGTTTAATGAAGGAGCGTTAACATAAACCTGCAGGATAGCCCTCTGGGATAATACAAAAGACAGAGGAGAACCAACCACTTACCTTCAAGTCCCTGGTGATTCAAACAGACTATCAATAACCCCCTTGTCAGAAAGAAGCTCACATACTACTGTGAGGTGGATCAATAAATGTCAGCATAGTATCAACAGAGCTTTCAAAGTTATCATCTTGCCTCTTAGTTTCTCACGCTAAGTCTCTGATAGATGTAAAGCTTTCCTCCATACCCATGTTTAACCCAGGGCATCAGCTAAATTTTGAAAGGATCTACACCACTTGTGTTTCAACAGGACGTGGAAACATCTGAACACTGTATATCCTGGTTTCTCCTGTTTGTGATGAACCAACAGCATCTTCACAACCATTTCATGAATAGACAAAATATAAGCCTCAACTGGACAAGAAAACAAAATACACCTATTTGAACAATACTGCTCTCCATCAGTGTACATATTCCCACAAAAACATTGCATTAACATAAACGTGTTAGTTAAAACACACCATGATGGATTAGCTGTATGTTGCCTTTCCAAAGAAAGGGAATTAAATAAGCCTTCAAGCATGAGTAACCCATAGACTGGCAAACGGGCATCTCTCCGGGTACCCAGGTTACACTGACTCCTTTCCCTTGTCGCACTCTGAGAGCCATGGAAGCAGTTCTCACAAATGCAGCTCTCAGTAGCTACCGGTACTGCAAGACCTTTCTAGTTCTCAGTGCTGTAGGAAGGGATACCTTCGAGGGAGTTAGTACAGCAGTGCGTTTCAGCACCTTCTGCCACAGGCTAACCATAAGAACAACAATGGCTGGGGCATCTATTCTAGGCTAGGAGCAGCTAACCCAACATCAGGTGATGGGCATTATTACAGATTTCCCCTGTTCCCATTTTCAGTGGGAAACCACAGGTGCTTTGCCAGGCTTTTAAGACTAGAAAACCCTATCTGAGAACGTCAGGCATACCTGATGACAAGCGTCAGTGCAGGCTCACCAAAAGACCTCAAATTTCGCAATGCATCTGCAGCCCTCCAGTAATACTCTGTAGTTAATGACTGGGATAAGATTTGTTTGGCAGAGGAAACTTTCCTGCAAAGTTAAAGTTAAGAATTCATGGGACCTAAACAAAGGTGTAGAAGCAAGGGGGAGTGGGGGGAGGAGGAAAAAAAAAAAAAGAAGAATATCATTCATTCTTTGAAGGAATGGCAATCGTTTATCAAGGGACCACAGAATGGTCACAAGGATTTCAAGGCTTCAGTGTGTGGGGTCAGTAAATATAGTAAGGCTTTCAGGCAATGCTTGAAAGTGCATGCTACTGCTTTGGAAAAGGTAAATGGAGCAATGTAGGACAATGTTTAAAAACAAATAAAAACAACTGTTGCAAGCTTCTTCACCTGAAAAGGAATGAGTTCTCTTGAGACAAAAAGAAGAGAAGTCTTAAAGCCTACATGGCTGAAAAGAAATAAACGCTGCCGACAAAATAGTTCCAACAGCCTATAACAACAGCTGCCGACTGTGGTTCTTGTTTTCTGAACATCTGTAAATTGCTTCGAGGAGAACTAAGAAAATTGACAAAGAAAAGCAAATATACAGTCAAAGGCTTTAATTCACTATGCAGAGGTCTGGGTGTTCAGTTGTCAAATTTCAGGGATCTACAAACCTGAAAAGGTCTAAATAGGGCCAAAGGCTTTTCTAGGGACAACGGCACTCAAAAAAAAAAGCCAGACCAAAAACTTCACAAAACTATTCCCATTTGCTGAGAAAGCAGAAATACTTGTCTACTCAATGACTATCCAAGCCAGCAATGAAACTATAGTGTTGTTTAAAGAGACGGTGTTGGAGAGAGGACAATCTACCATTAATTAATGAGCACAGACACAAGTAACTGGGCAAAGGAAGGAGGAGGGTAGGGTAGCACTCTGAAAAGAAAAGCTAAAAGTTGAAACCACCTCCAGGGTAGACAGTTTTCTTTCAGGAAGCTGGCAGTCATGGAAGAACTTCACAGGGGTGCTGCCCTGAACGTGCATTCTCATTCCCCACTGCAACAACCACAATATACCAACACATCTCGCTGCATATGCACCAAAAAAGCATATATCCACTTAGCACACCTGTAAATGACAAAACAAGCTGGGAAACATTATATATTATGAAAATTTCCAATATTGGATAATAAGTCCTCCTTTAAAGAAAAATTCTACATATTTTTCTAAAAGCAGAGTTTTTAAATGCTGATCATTTTTATTTACAAAATGAACAGTTTATATAGACCATATGCCCTCAGAGGTACCTATCTCAAGATGTTAAGATTCAGGGGTTGGAATGACAAAGGTTCACGAGGTAAAGGTGAGCACAATTTAGTCTAGAATTCACTGCGGACAAGGAAGAAAAAGGTTTAGTTCTCAGTATAAGGCATCTGAGAAGAAACAAATGCACTGCTGGAAGTGGAGCAATGACACTCAGCTCCTGCTTCTCCTTGCATACTCTCTCCTTTCCATTACGTTCCCACACATCAGTGCCACAAGGCTCCATTTCAAAGTTCAGCCCTGCATAGTCTGTCACAGCAATGAATGTGTCCAATCACTTTAAAAAACTTGTAAAAAATATACAAATTTTTGCTGCTATTAGACCAGACTCAGGTCCTTTAGGGCAGATGCATTGGTCTCCCACAGCTGCAAATGCTTTATCTTTGCCTGTGACACATATACAATTATACCCTCTTTTCTTTAATTCCTTCAATGCCTTTCAGAAAACTGTGCCTTTCAACTAAGCCCTCCTCTCCTCTGACTTTTCTGGCTAAGATGCCTCCCTAATTATCATGCTGTCTATAACCCAGTTAAGAACAAGATCAACATTAAGCCCTTCAGCCTGTCTTAAATAATGCTTGTAAAAGCACTGACAAGATTTACAGCACTATATAAATAAATACTAATAGTGAAGAACTCCCAACTCTGAACACAGAAATGGAAAAGGTCTCAAGTCATCCCATTCATCCTGCCTACAGGACTATAGCGTACTATCAAGGGACATATGAAACAGCCTGCTTTTACCAAGTCCTTTCAGTTAGTTCTTCTTAAAGCATTCTCTTTGTTGACCTTAAATACTTAGGTATCTTGTTGCATGTTGAAAGCACAGAAAAGCTCTCACCATAAAACTCTGACCACGCAAAATGACAAAGGCTTTTTCACACCCAAAATAAATCCAGAGTGCCCAGTTCTCTGCATGCTAATGCCAAACACTTCCTTACTTCTAGCCTGTCTGACGAACATAAAACACACTTAAGGAGACACAACATGATGTGCTGACAACTAACAACTTTAAGCCATACACAGAATCACAGGATTTAATACCAAAAAGGTACAGTAGATCATTCTTGAGAGCTGAGCACTGCATTTGACATGGAAGAGAGTACAGAGGGAAAGGGGCTTATATTTAGCCTATCATACATCTTTCTTCGTTGCTTTGCCACCAAAGCGCAAGAAGCTTCATTAAATCTTCAGAAGCAGCCTGTGACAAAACCAGTAAGGGGGCTGATAGAGACCCTGGTCTTTACACAGAGAGTTTTGTCCTGAAACATAATGAGCTCTCCTGAAAAATGTAGTGCCCTCAACTCTACAAAACCAAGATGAGCGAGCTCCTGTACAGCCGGTAGTTTAGCATATAAATTCCCAGCCACCTCCAGAGAGGGACTGTTAATTCTGAGATTTTTTTTTATTATTCAACTGTAGGGAAAATGTCCCCAAAGTCTGAACAAAACATATAATGAGGCAATTAAGACCACAGAATTTACTGTCAGAGTTAAGAACCATTACTGATCACATGCAGAGTCACTCAGGAAACGCACCTAAAAGCCCCTATCTCCTTCACAACATTATCACAGCCATTCATTAGAAAACAGAGAAACTGTCAGCTTAATTCTTGGTGTCCAGGCAGGAGGAAGAAAGCGAACCGTCATCTTTTAAATAACAGGAGGATCTCAGCTATTCTGGTCATAAAGCAGTTATATACCCACCCAAAATCAACGGAAGTGATGGAGACATGGATAGCTGAGTAGAGTATTTTAGACTTTTTAAAAAATAATCAAGAAATGAAGCATTGGGAATTAAGTTCCCAGGCTTATCAACTTCATGGCAGGACTGCCAACACTCCACCTTTCTACAGCTTTCTCCCTGCTGCTACTGGATGCTGACACTCACCCCCCAGTTAACCACACACCTCACAACATGCCATCGCTACCTGTCCTTTGGGTTAAGGGGCTGCTTCTCCTGCCAAGGAGATGGCACTATGCAGATGACAGTGACAGAAGCCTTTCTGTGGCTTGCCTCTAAAGCTCTTTTGCAGTTTTATCTCTTAGCAGTACCTTTCTTTTTGCCTTGGGTCACAGCCTTTAAGTCCTCCTTCTTCAATGCCTAATAAAAGAGGTGTGGGGGGATCCTCTGAAGTATTACCACAGTGACAATCCCCAAATTATAATATTCAAGGTCTGTATAAACGTTATGTTGCTTTTTAGCCACTCACTTGAGTTTCTTGAAGGCTTCCCTGCCACCAGCCACATACTGCTCGCCACTCTGAAGCTCCTCCAGCTGCCGGACGCGATGCCCACCCCGGGGGGTATAGATGTTACGCACAGCTCCGAAGGGCGCCTTCACCCCACCTGTCACCTCTTTCAGGAATACTTCGAAGTTGGACACTTTCTTCTCGTTGATGACAATACGGCGCCCCGGGAAGAAAGGGTCCCCGTTGCGATACACCAGCACGCTCTTCACCGTGGGCTGCGAGAGCCACGACCCCTTCGTGCCGGGACTGGCCATGCTGGCTGGCTTCCAACCTCCCGCGCAGCCCGAGCCACCCCGTTCGCCCAGGGCAGGGTTCCCGTCCGATGAGAACCCGTCCCGCCTCCGCCCCGACGACTCCCTGACAGGGGCGAAGCGCCCACGCACCCCCACGCCGGGGCCCGGGCACCAGGGCCCACCTCCAGGGAGGCAGAGGAGGGAGCCCGGCACGGCGGGGAGGGATCACAGCCTCCCCCCGGGGCTACAGGCAGCTCTGCCCGGCCTTTCCGCCGCGGCTTCTCCCAGGCAACCCGCTCTGGCTGCTCCCCGGCGCCTGGGGAGCTGAACGCGGATCACACTAACCCAGGCAAAAAAACCCATTGCGTGGAAGTGGGTCCGGCGCGGCGGGAGAAGGGATTGCGGGGGATCCGTGCCCTGACAGGGTCTTTACCCTCCGCCTTTGCCACCTACGGGAAGCAGCCTGCCGCTCCCGCCCTGCTTTCCTCGGGAAACNGTCGGTGAGTAGGGATTGAGCACCCGCCGCTCCGTCCCGCTGAGGGGCCCGTCGAGGGCCGGGAGTTGGAGGCGGCCGCGTTGGGCCCCGCTGGGGCGGGCGGAGGAGAAGGGGGGCTGAAAAACAGCTGGTTCCTTCACAGCTGGCCACCTCTTCTTGAGATTTCTTACCAAAGGAGTCTGTTTTCCCCCTCTGAAGAATAAAATAGACTTTTACTAAGCTTTCCAGATCAAGGTCACGAAATTCCTAGGCACCCGGCCCGGTGTGGAGGCAAAGGTAAGCCACAGACCTCACCAAAAGGCTGCTTCTGCCACACGAGGGGCTGCTCCAGGGTCTCCACCCTTGTTTATTTTCCATGTTCCTTTGCTGGTCCTGATATACGCTTTCTCCGCTGGAGATTTAGTCATTTGGTGCCTGATTTTGCCCTTGGTTCATTATTAACATCTAACGATTGCTACTTGTGTGTGCAGGACAGTCCATGTACGAAGCAAACGAACCACCGTAAAACCATACCCACCATTATTTATTCCATTATTAATTTCCTTCTTGTCAGTTATGAAAAATCCCACCTGGAAACTGCATCTTTGCGCCAGGTCGCTTCCATTTGCTGTTTATGTGTGATGCAATTCAGAAATAAAACTGGGCCGTGATCTTGCAGGGGCAAAAAAAATGCTTAGTGGGGTTGAAATTAGGCTCTTGGACTACAGAAATTAATTGCATGCATGTGAAGGCAATTTATTTTCTTTTTTAATGTGCCTACTAACATGATGCCCTCTGAATGTCTTTTTGAGATGACAGGTAAACGTTACGGGCACTGTTTGGGTGCTTCTCCCCCATCCTACCATCCGAATGGGCAAAATTGGACTAGTAATACAAAACTAAAGTGCGCTCCACCTGTATTCATGTAAGATTATGTAGCATTTCTGAAATATTTAAAAGTTTTTCAATACTCCTGTCATCCTTTGGTCGAGTGAGTTTGTTATAATTTGTTCTCCTAAGAATCCAGGATCACTTCTGCTGAGCTGGCCCAAACCTGCAATTCTGTCTGGGTAATTTCAGTTAATCAGACTCAAGAGGTGACTTGCCCCAGTAAACCAAGCTCAAATTCAAAATACACCAGTATTTCGAATGAACGGTAGCCTGATAAATCAGGATAATATAATTGGGCACAATTTATTTTTAACAAAAATACACGAACAGAATAAAACAAAAACAATTGACAAAAAATGTCAAATAATGCATTTGTGGTTCAAAGAATGTAAAGTCAAGTCAAACTGGGTTAATGCTGCACTCTTTCCTAAGTCAATTTCTATAATTCTACATAGTAGATATGATATAGCATATATAAAAAGTATTAATGTACATATTGAGGACCAGATCCAACCTCTACCATCATCAAAAGACTCCGTAGATTTCACAGATAAATTATGTCAGGTCGTGAAACCATCCTGATACCATTTTCATCTTATACTATTTTAAAAACTTTGTAAACAAATGATCCACTTGAAACTGCATTTTCCTTGCGAATTGTCAGCTAAACATCTCCAGACTGTCCAATGTTTGGGAAGTAACTTTTGATATTGCATTATTGGAATAGTAGGGGTTTTTTTAATCTACTCAGATTATTAAATATTGTAAAAAAGCAATCAAGTATGCATCTTACGGGGTTATTCAATGAAGTCTCTGATGTGTCCAAACAAATTCTAGCTGCAGATAAGTTTTCTTTACTTGGAAACACATGCTTGGGACATGACTTTTTGACTTTTAATGCTGTCTGCTGTGTTCTTTCCAGGACAACCTGCATAATAAAATACAGAGACTTTGATTCCACTGGATTTTTTTACCACATCTTGGGTAGAAGAAGCCATAAAACCTGAGAGAAACAGAAAATGCCTTAAATTCAAACAATTCCTTTAACAGCCCCCTTTCCCCCTGATCAGAGACTAAAATTGGTCTTCCTACCTGGAAGTGTTTAGTGTAATGATTGTTCTTCCAAATGGATTTCAACACATGTGGTGGAAGGAATTTTTCTTTTATCTTAACCTGCTTTGATGGGAAAATTAGCCCCCTGCTGTGAGTTGCAGCAGGGCAGTTAACCATTACAAAAAGAGTAATTTCAGGGTGAGGGAAGTCAAATATGCTACTGTTATTGGTTAACAGTTACATTTCTTTACTTGTTGCTGGGTTTCTTCTAACTAATAAAGGGGAGAACCAAGCATTTACCATCCTCGAATTAATACTGTTTAACATTGCGCAACCTGAAATGAAAATTTGTATTAAAAATGTGCTTATGTGTGAAAGAAAAAAGTGCTGATGACCTTCACACCATTCTGCAATCAAGTAGCGATATGTCAACTGTCTGCTATTTTGTGCCAGATTCTACCACTTCTGGTGATCTTAGGCCTAATTTGCAATCACACATCATCTTTGTCGTAGAAATAACCTATTGAGTATTTTACACATGCACCCATTTTGACACTTGTGCTATTCCAAAATACTGTTGGTCTTTACCTATGGCCATGCTAATTACAATCACTTTTGTGAATTGCAATAAAATATCCCTTAAATGGTACCAGAGCACTGCTAGCCTTCAAGCAGCCTAGAACTGGTGGGCAAAATCTTTGTCCAAAACTGGGAGTGCATTACGAATCCTTTGAAGACTTGCAATGCAGAATTTTGCCCATAGTTTAACCTTTACATAGCTAATAGCTGTGACTCTAAAGACTTCATCTCTCAAATTCAGCTGCTTACTACCCCTTTACTTGTGCTGCAGTGGAATCTCACCGTTTTCTTACTCTTAAGGTAACACTTTAAAAATTCAGTCCTTGAAAAGCAACCATGACTGTCAGCCCACCAAAGTCTGAAAAGCCCACACCAGCCTTTTCAGAATTAAGTATTTTATTTTCTTCAGTAATAAGAACAAAACAAAGCAAAACAGTATTTCCAAAACAAGTATTTCCAAACCAATGTTTCCACTACAGTATAAAACCGTCATGTTTTCCATCTTGCCTAAGTACAACCAATTGCCTGAAAGCTAAGAAAGGCTCAAACACTTCAGCCCACGATAGCAGGGCCTTCACCCATGAGAATCTGCTCCTTCTCGCCTTTCCAGGGCCTGACCTCTTATTCCGAACTATTGTTTCAGTTCCTAAGCAATCTCCTGTCACATTCTTAGCAGTAAGGAGACAAGCTGTGGAAGGCACTGACGCAATTAAGACGAACGCAGAGACACATAATCTCTCTATGACGGAGCAATGCCAGACCTCTCGTCTTACTCGAGGTTGATGCATGAGGGCCCGTCGGTCAGGTCACATGTCAGGATCACATCATGGACCTGAGGTCAGGTGAGAAGCACATGCTGGGGAAAGTGATGAGAACAGAGACACAGCATAATGGCATAGCATTAAATAGCGTCACTTTTTTTTCTGCAGCAAAATGCTGCCAGGTTTGCAGCTTGTTGCAGGGCCCCAACAACAAGGCTCAGTGACAGCAAAACGTGAGGTTGTGGAGACGGGAACATGTCCTAATGCTGAAGAAAAGAGCGACAGAATGGACAGAATGGAAAAGGATAAAGTTTCTAAACACAGAGAACGAAATTCAGCTTGTTCTATTGCACGCGGTGCGGGGAATCACACTTAATAACTACACCTTTGTGCATCTTACCTAAAAACCAGACTAAGCAATAGCAGCCACTTTATTCCCAGTTGTAATCCTGGGGTAATGGGGCTGTCTGCATTGACAGCGTAAAGTACATAAACACTGGGTGGTTCAGCTCTCATGCACATGCACTAACTGGATGAAACAAAATACTGATGCAGTTGTAAATTTTAAAACTCGTGTCATAGCAGTTCCCCTACTTACACAATTGCGAGATCAAAAACTTCTTAAAATACCAGGAACAATGATTTTTGCTTTAAAAAAAGCATCAGACAATCACAGCTTAAGCTATAGATTTTGGCAACACAGGTCTTTTCTAATGGTATTCTTGAAACAGCTGAGATGATAAAGGGTTACATAGGGAAAAAGCTTTGGCAACCCTTAGAGATACACAAGAAAACATTACTCTGAGGAGAAACAAGTTCCAGAGGGTTAGCTTAAGTAAAGAAAAAGCTGAAAATATATTTCATGTGGTCTTTGTATAGAGTAATGAAAGTGAAGTCATCCTTTCCAAGCAAAGATTTCTCAGTGTGTTACTGTAGCTACCTCTGATCAAGGCACTGGAGATTATCAGTTGAGTATTCTTGATTCATTCACATGAGAGAAATTATTCTAAATACAAATGTTAGGGTTTTTAAGTTTTCATTCGGGTCTTTCCTTTTCTTTCTCTCTCTCCTTACTCACCTGCACTCATCATCCACTACACACTCATCTACTGTCTGGAAGCAAATTTATGTGGTTTTTTGTTAATCTGTTTTTTTGTTTGTGGATTGTTGGTTTTTTTTCTCACGTGAATAAAATGGGGCTCCTGCGAGCAGTTCTTTTAGGAGAAGGAACAGGTGACAGGTTCAGGCACATCTTTGTATATAAACAGGATTGATTAAATGTACAAATCATACACTGGGAGATAATTTCTCTGTAGACAGACATCTATATGCCTTTCTACCATAATTTTAGCAAAAAATTCTCCGAGCTTTTATTCAGCAGAGATTTATAAGGACTCCTCTGATGATACCTATGATTTCCTTCTCTTTCTCTGTGTTTTTCTTTGGTGTTTCCTCTCTTCCTTTTCCACATACCCCAACTGCAGTCAGACCAGTCCCTCGTGTCTGCACTGACATTCAGCCCACAGTGGAACTAGTGGCTCCCGTAATTCAATCTCACAAATAGCCCGTGTTTTGGATGGCCATTTCGTGGCTAAGCAAGCCTGTGCAGGAGCTAGACTCCCATTTTGGCTGAATGGAGAAGAGCCATCATGCCCGTTTGTGTTAATGAGCTTCTCCAACACACAGCAGATGAGCTTGAGCCATTATTTTTTTTGTGAAATAACAGCAAGCTGCTGCCAAAGCTCGGCACTGCAGGACAGACGGGATAGCAGATATGTGCGTACAGCGGAAGCAACAAGCAGCTCGTTGGTATTTAAAGCTGCAATAAATAGATGGCAGTTCTAGAGCTCCAGTTATCTTTTGTCAGCAGCAGTATAAAATCAGACGTTGTATCTCTGCTTCATCACTCGTCCCTGGCTGCAAGTTCACACCGGTGTGTTGCCTTCACCTCTACAGACAGAGGTTATTTGGTTATTGTCTGCCCTTCCAGACAATTATGAAGATGACTGATAACGCAGCTATAACGAGGTACACCACCAATACTTCCCGATATACAAACCTACTGTATCGTACATATCAAAGTCCGTATCAATATATATCCGGTGTGAAGTTATGTCATCCTGTTTCCAACACTTCCATTGTGCAAGCAGCCAGAATAAAAGATGGACAAAGGAAAAGAAATAGATCAACCCACTATTTCCCCCCCTTTTTATTGACGAGTGTGATATGTCAGCTATGCGAGAACTTACTGCAAATTCATTATATGTAAATTTCTGGCAGACAGGCTGCAGGTGCTTCCCTAGCTTTTGCTGCATTCCACACAGGCAGAGCCAACCTAAGCTGCCCTTAAGCTGCCAGTGATGGTGCATGGTTGTTTCGTGCTCCCCTGTGGTATTTTCTGCATTGTCTGGGATTTCCAAATTTTGTTTAAGTATCGCTGACACCCAACAGTCTTCAATTAGTCTTGTACATGCTGCCACCTGCTGTGATTATCCAAAACTAGAGCTAAAATATGCCACTGAAGTAAATTTCAGCTTTTTGTCGAGTATAAAGGGGGCCAATATTTGCATTCAGGCACGCTTACCTTGGAACTGAGAACCCCTGATGGCCTCTGCCCACACCTACGTGCTGTATGTAACTACCAGGGAACTTTTAAATTTAATTACCTCCTTGTGAAGTCATTTCTCTTTGTGCAATGTGTGTGTAAACCGCCCTTCTGATTCTCTACGTGCGAATCCACGTTGAGCACAGGCTCACCTGCGCACGTGGATGCGCGTCCATACAGACGCCCCCCCAAACACACAGGGACGAGGTGGCGGTAAGGAGGGGGACAGTCTCTGCCCTCAGGTGACATCCCTTTAACTCACCGCCCCTCCTGGAGCGGGATGCTCCAGCAATTTGGCTCCAGCAATTTGGCCCCAACCACCTCGTTTTAAAAATTGAGACCCACGTTCAAGGTGGGGGTTAGATTTGCGCACTCCTGCCGGGGCAGCCCTGCTGTGCCAGTCATTTCAGCAGCAGCATAATCATTTCCTCTTTTGCTTCCCCGCTAAGTAGTAATAAGTTGTAACGAGCGTGGTAACGCGTCCTGCTGCGGGGCCTAGAACAGGCTTCGCCTTGGCGCCCGTGGACGTGCCCGGTGAGACCCAGCCAAAGGAGGGCCACCCCGCTCCCTGCGCTGCCCGTGAAACCTGCAGCCCACAAATAACACCCCAAAAATAACAACATTTAGGGAGGCTGGCGCGGCGCCCAGGGCCGCCCGGCCTTGCGGGGCCGCGGTCCCCCAGAGGCCGCGCTGGCCGCCG
>VXBO01007159.1:183114-220491 GCA_013400135.1 Rhinoptilus africanus
GGAAGGAGCGGGGGAAGGAGGGAGGGTGCAGCCAGCCCGGCTGTAGCCGCAGTCGGTGCCCGCGCCCTGCTGGGCCGGCGACACCTTCGTAGGGGCCTTCTCACGGCCGGTGCTTGCTGGTGGCGGTGCGTTTTGTGGGTGGCTTGGGGCAGGGCACGGCGTGATGACGGGCGCAGCGCAGCGTGCTGGAGGGAGCGATGTCCTGTCTTTTCTTCAGGTGAATTTTATCAACATGCCACAACGGAGGCCTCCCAAGCCACCTTAGCCAGCGTGTCTCCTGTTTTTGCAGTGGTAAGTAGGCGCAGGCATTTCCACCAAGGTGGGTGCCTCGCGCAAGACGATGGCACTCTTTTTTTTTTTTTTTTAATTAAAGCATCCTAACAGCAGATGGATTCGTCTCTCGTAGAACATCCCTGGTTCTAAGTTGTTGGCTTCAGGCATTCTGACTTGCAGACCAGTTATGATACATAGCGTTAATCAAGGTGTTCTCCTAAGATCCAGCATCTGCTGGAAGTTCTTTCGCTTTAATTGCAAGAGCGGGTCAACTCTTACAGGTGGTGCAGTCAGTAGTTGTCTTGTTAAGCTTGTCAAAGCTTGCCAGTGCCTTTTAGAAATATTATTCCCGTGTCTTGGTAGCTGGAGTTCTGAGCAAATGTCGGATTTGGGGAAAGAGAAGCTCTGTCGGATTGTGGGAAAAAAGTATGTCGGATTTGGGGAAAAAAGACAGCTGAGGGGGCATCTTTTCAACGTTTATAAATACTTAAAGGGCGGGTGTCAGGAGGATGGGGCCAGGCTCTTTTCAGTGGTGCCCAGTGATAGGACAAGGGGTAATGGGCACAAACTTGAGCATAGGAAGTTCCACCTAAATATGAGAAGGAACTTCTTTCCCTTGAGGGTGGCAGAGCACTGGCACAGGCTGCCCAGGGAGGTGGTGGAGTCTCCGTCTCTGGAGACATTCCAAACCTGCCTGGATGGGTTCCTGTGCAACCTGCTCTAAGGTGGCCCTGCTCTGGCAGGGGGGTTGGACAAGATGATCTCCAGAGGTCCCTTCCAAGCCTATGATTTTATGATTAGGAAACATTTCTTTACTGAGAGGGTGCTGAAACCCTGGAACAGGCTCCCCAGAGAGGTGATCGATGCCCCACACTGGTCAGTGTTGAAGAGGCATTTGGACAGTGCCCTTAATAACATGCTTTAACTTTTGGTCAGCCCTGAATTGGTCTGGCATTTGGTCTAGAAGATCATTGTAGGTCCCTTCCAGCTGAAATAGTCTGTTGTATTCTAAGTCTGATCTTCTGTAGATCACCTCCTTCCCAAGGTTTATGTAGCAACATGGTCGTGCAGAGGACACTGGTTTTGTTTGGCGTGTATACGAACACAGTGAAATACATGGTAACTTGGTGCAATGGTTTTCTTAACTGGGATGAACTATGAAAAGAGGGTATAAAAAGTTGATTTTTCTTTGTAATGTATCTTCCATTTGACTTACAGGCAG
Source organism: Rhinoptilus africanus (assembly GCA_013400135.1). NCBI lineage: Eukaryota > Metazoa > Chordata > Aves > Charadriiformes > Glareolidae > Rhinoptilus > Rhinoptilus africanus. Next base: position 184,610 of record VXBO01007159.1, read on the forward strand.
GTACAAACGATTTTAGAAGTTGATTTCTTGTTTTATAGAAGTTCTGTCAAAAAAATGTTGTTTTTCCCACTCCTTTAGATGAAGCTTGACAAAGAAGGAAATGCCACTTTTTTTGGTGAGTTTTCATCGTGGTGTTGGTTGGTTGGTTGTGTTTTGTCTTTTTTTCCTTGTCCAAACGGGACAATTGTGCAATTAGGAATTTACACGGGGGTAGAAAATTATATTTGGGATACTTCACTGTGTTTATTTGGGATGTTGCAATGTCTCCTTTGTTTTGCTGCTTTCTGTTGGTCTTCATAGCATCTTTATTGTTACAATCTTTGTGTATTTTTAAATAATATTTTTAACTTAACTTATACCATCTCTCACAGGAAGGTCATTTTTACTTTGTCTTTTCCCTTTTGACCAGCATGCTACTTGTATTTCCCTTCTTGTAGGATTTCATGTGCTTTCTCAAATAAGTCACTTGGTTTCTGATGTGAAATAAATTATCATGGCCAACTTTAGAACTTATATCTGGATTTTTTTCTCTTTCCACTCAAGATAAAATCTTCTAAACTTGTAAAAAATAAATTACGTTGAGGACTCGATGCGAGAAAAACTGTTTTAAAGATAGCACAGCTTTTTTTTTCTTTTCCTGGACTTAGTAACACACTAAAATGTAATTTCAGAACATAAATGCTTGTCCCCTAAATGCCTTTATCTAAAAATACTTTTATGGTAGAAAAGAAGAAAACAGAATTGTACCAGGAATTGGGTCTTCAAGCTCGAGATCTAAGATTCCAACACCTAATGAGCATTGCAACTAGGAACAACAGGATCATCATGAGAATGGAGGTAATGGTTTCCCTATATCTGAGTGTAAACTTGAGCTGTGTCTTATCCTTGCACTTCCATTTTCGCGCACAGTTCTTTTAATACCAGCTCTCTGTGACACGCGGTCCAGCAGTCAGTGTGGCTTTGGAGCTCTACCTAGCAGTCAGAGGTACGGGTCTACCAACAGTACATGTTAATGACCATTTGCCTAGTTGAGCGCAGGAGAAACATTACTGACGTTGTCGTAGAAGTAAAATCATACGAGGAGCCTCTTCTCAGTCATACCGCCGCTAGTACAGTGCTGTGTCGGAACCATGGGCAAGCCACTCGTTTGCAGTTAGCATGAGATTCTGTTATTTTCCTGCCTGAAAAGACATTTGAAGAGGGGCTTTATTGAAGCCTAAATTATCAAATGCCTTATAGGGTTATGAGAAATCTTCAGAGAAGTTTGGTTTTTTTTTCAGACTCTTACGTGTACTGTCTTTTTCAGTTCTTGAAGGCTGTCATAACACCAGAGTTTCTTCTGATACTAGATTATCGTAATTTAAATCTGGAACACTGGCTCTTCAATGAACTAGCATCTCAGCTGGCTGGGGAAGGTCAACTAGTTACATATTCCCTGCCCTTTGAATTCCGAGCCATAGAAGCAATCCTGCAGTACCGGGTGAGCTATCTCATATTTAAATTGTTTTGGAAGTTGTTGCTTCATAGAAAGGACAGTATGATTTTGTTCTTGTGTTACTATTTATGCACAAACATTTGTGTATGTATTCCGCTTTTACTGTAGGAGCTCTTTTTTTGTTTTCATTGCTTTAGTTTTTATGGTTTTGTGTGTATTTGTGTTTCCATTCCCTTCCAAAGAAAGCGCTAATTGGATGCGATGGCTTCACCATCATTTGGACAATTAAAAAACAAGCCAGAGTACCTTTCTACAGACATACTGTAGCTGAAATGGAAGTCGCACAAAAGCTCTGAGGTTTTTGGCCTCTTGGGCAGCAGTCAAATAATGATTTCTAGCTATCTTTGAAAATCTATGCTTGCTAATGGTAATGTGACGTTTCCAGACAAAGAGTGTTTGGTGTGGTTGTCCCTGGGTTTCAGGTCAGTGCAAATCACTTTTATAAAAGACTGTATTTTGCGCTGGCTTAATCTTGTAAGTGGTGTCCCTATAGCAAATATTTCCTGGGCATTGGAAAGCACATTGTGTTAACTGCCTCTTACTGTGAATTCTGTGTTCAGAGGCAGGAGTGAGTTGCCCAAGTCATTCTGAAGGGATTGCTTTAATTCTTATGAAGGATCGTGTTGTTATCTAGATCAGCAAACTGCAGGGGAGACTTAACACTTTGCAGCCTCAGATCCTTGAGACACTGGAAGCTCTAGTGGACCCCAAGCTTTTGTCTGTGGATAGGAGTAAACTACACATTCTCCTGCAAAATGGCAAGAGGTAAATAAGAGTAAGCCGTGAAGAGACTAGAAGGTGACCATAGAAAATTATTTGCAATGAAATGTTAGAAAAATTGTATCTGATATTAATTTCCTAGATTACTGTGATGCTGGGTTGTGCATTTTATTTGTAAATGTAAAAATTGGATTATGAACTACCTAGTGATATGGGGAGAAATAGGAAAAGGCAAATCTATTCTGAACTGTCAGAAATACAGTCAAGCTTCTTAAATAGCATCTGACAGAACAAAGTAATACCTAAGAGAACAAAATGACATCATGAAAATGTTCCCCATTAAGTAAAACAAGATTAGCCTTTGGATCTATGCTCTAAGGTTACTAGTAGTAATTACTGGTACCTTCATGTCTTAGCCTCTGTGATATGACAGTGCAAATACGCACTCGCCACATGCTTGTGGAGTGCTTGTTTTTTCCGACTTATGCATATATCCAGAAAACACATCTGAATCCGTTTTAGTGTGTGTCTGTAGCTCAGTGGTCCCCAGACAGATCACTACCACTAAGTGTGTGGCCTGCAGAGAGAGGGAAGCCTTCCCTGGCCACTCGGTCTGCTGGCTGGCAAACTCACTTAGAGATTACCTTTGTGCGCTGGTGCCAGTGGGGATTACTTGACCTTGTGCCTGTTCTTTCTTCAGCTTGTCAGAACTGGAAACAGATCTTAAAGTTTTCAAAGAAACAATTCTGGAGATCTTAGATGAAGAAGAGTTAATAGAAGAGCTCTGTCTATCTAAATGGACTGATCCACAAGTATTGTATGTATATTTTGAAACCACGTGCTTCTTTAACAGTGTGTTGCATATAAGGAGACCTTGAACCGTAAACTGGGTTTTCTGCCAAAAAGCAGAAAGAAAAAGACTTTCTAATTTTTTTAAGCCCTAATGCTTGCTGCTTCAGAAATCAGCGTATTTGCCATTTTGGAGAGGGACTTCATTGGCACTAGTCATATTATGCAGTTTCAAATAGATCTTGGTATAACAGGCCAGCTCACCTAGTATGTAAAGGCGTGGGAGCAGGATGGCAGGGGGGGAAAAAGCAAATGTTATTTTTCAATCCAAATTAATACTTTCTGGGATAATTTTCTTCAGTTTCATCAAAAAACCAAAGAGGCAGGTTTTAAAGCTTGTCAGACACCACACTTCCTTTGTTAGAAGTATTCTGAACGCTTTGCTTCTAGCTTTTTGCTCACCAGCAGAACCTGAAGGAAAGAGGCCCTAGAGCAATCTTCTTGTGCGCCTGAAGCGCAGCACTTCAGGAAGAACGTACATGCTGAAATAGTCTTGCCTCACGGTAACCAATGTGTAGGGAACATCTAGGAAAGATCCCAAGGCCACCTTACACTCTGAAGTCAGGAAAAACCTGAAGTCATCCCTTCTTTCGGACACCTTTGCACGTGGGTAGGAGAGGGGGTGGGAGGTTGTGTAAAGGGCGCTGGAGCTGTGCTCCGGGATGCAGGGAGGCAGTCCACGCAGGTGGCACACCAGGAAAACAGGAGCCACGCCAGCAGGTACGCAGGCAGGCTGGCAGCGTGCGGGCAGCTCTTTTGGCCTGCGGGGTTGGTGCAGGTGGTGTGTGGTATTTGATGAACTCGAGAAGCCTGAGAAGGTGCGGAGTAACCCAGTCAGGCACATAGGTGCCATCACAGATTGTTTGCAGCAGGAATGGTGAGATGAGCCCAGAAAGACAGGATGAGGCAGACATCGTGTCTTTGTGTGAAGGGATGGCAGACTGTCAAAGACTCAAGAGACAGATGGAGGCTAGTTAATGAAAGCAAATCGGGTGGCAGTTATTTTCAAGTCCGTATGCCTGTTGTTTCCCTTTGTATATCCACAGAGGAGCCGATGTGAAGAAACTGATCAAATAAAAGCTTGAGCTGAATCTGTACTACAGCAGATAGTGCTGTAAAGCTTCCAAGTCTGCAGCTCCTCTCATCTGCATGCAGTAAAAACCTCAAGGTCCGAAGGGCTGGCTAACTCAAAGTTTCTGCCCCGTAAGAGAGAAACTAGGGTCTCTGTTAAAGGTCCTCAGGGAGCTTAGGTGGGTTGGTTCTTAAGACACATCACTGGTTTTCGTGGAAAACCATTTCAGAGAGGTTCTTTGAACAGCAATGCCAAGAGGAGGTTCTTTTAAAAAGTTTAGTCTCTCATTAGAAATGAGGTCATACCACAAAAGAAAAAGTTACGAAGAATCTTCCTGGTGTTGCTGTTAGTTTTTAAGCCCCTCTGGATCTCAGGTGCCTCAGTTTCCGTTGACACAGTGAACATCGCAGTGCACTGCCAGAAACATACGTACCTGTAGCAGAGAAGGCTGCTGCAACAGCAGTTGGACCACGAAGTAAGATGAAAGTCTCTCAGACAGACGTCACGTAAGAGAGCAGCATCTTCCATTTGATGCTCACTCTTGGGCTGCTTTGTGCTCCCAAAACGTTTTGCAGTAATTACTGCGTACAGCTGAAACACCTTACAACTAAACTATTTTAATATGCACCTAAAACATCTCTCCCACCATATAATTGTTTGTGTGTTGACTTTTGGTTATGTTTATTCTTGGTAGTTTTTGACTGCAGTGTTACCAGCTTCCACCACTTGAGGGCACCAAGAAGTTAAGCGTCTCCTTTCAAAATTGTCAGCACTTTATAATAACTTGATATAAACATTTATAGTAATACAGACTTCATAAATAATATAAAATTTATATAACTTTTTCATATCGGAAAAAGTAAGATTTGTGGTGGTGTGCATGCCTTGAGCATATCAAATGCGAACTGTTCTACTCAAAATAATTAACTGCCGATGCTGATCAGCTGATAGATATAAAAATATGCCTTTTATTTTAAGCTGTTGGTATTGGTGGCAGTTCCTTACTGAAAAGACTGGATTTGAGATCTAGTGTCTGACAGCACTCTCGCTGGCTGTTTCCCACAACTTACGCGCCTTGTCTGAAGACGTCAAGAATACACTTCTGTACAATGTGTAGCTAACCAGAAAAATATAAATTGTTGCTCACAGTGAGGAGAGTACGTCTGGGATTGACCATGCAGAGGAAATGGAGCTGCTGCTGGAGAACTATTACAGACAAGCAGAAGATCTTGCTAATGAAGCTCGTGAACTCAGAGTACTGATTGACGACTCAGAAAGCATAATCTTTATCAACCTGGACAGGTGAGCTACTCCTATCTGTTGAACTACCAAAAGCTGAGCAGAATTTAATGCTTACTAGTCTTTCTCGAATCTGCCTACAAGGAAAGTTGGGGAATTCCATCTTCACGAGGGTTTGAATGGACTTGCATTCACAGCACAAGAAGCTGCCTTGCACTTTTCTTATCAGTGAACTGGATAAAGTAAAGCAGCAAGACACACTAATTAGCATGTGTAAAACCTCTCTAGCTAGGCATCAGTTTTCCCTAGCAGGAGAAACCAAGCTTCTCCTAGATCCTTCTGGGGAGCTGTTCACTAGAGGAGATGTCTGCAAGTTTAGGGACAGAATAAAATTCTACTCAGAAGAGTTTACTCTTACTGCAGTAAAACTGAATTGTTTAAGAGTCTGGCTAGGCTACTCTGGTGTTGCATTACTGCAGTACAGGTTGCATTACTACTCTGTGGCGTGATAGAAGAATGAATAACTTTGGAGCGAGTATTTTCTGTCTCTCTGTATGTGACAGTTTTCACTACTGGTCAGCTTTCTTACTGAAAAACAATTATAGCCTGCATTTGCAAGCACATCCCATCCTGTCTTTGAGGTCAGCGTTTAATGTGCTTTCTCCTCTTTACTGAGGAGTTACCTGTAGAAGCAATTGGTGGATGCTGCATCAGGAAACCACAAAAATCCTTTTGGGGAAGACTTGAATATGGAATTCTCCAAAACAGAGAATTTGGCTCCAACTGAGCCAAAAAAAGCTCAAATTTATAGTCTGTAGCGTTTACTGACTCTTTGTCTTTGTAAGTATATCCATTTGCAAGGGAACGGTAAATTTTCATTTCTTGTGAATACAGACATATAAATTCCAGACAGCTAGTGGTGAAAGAACACAAATTTCCATGAAAATTTACTGTTACTCTGTATATGCACCTCCAAGAAATGGGTGATGCTGGAAAGTCTGCTGAGGATTAGGCTGACTCTGCTGCTCTAGAGGTATCCTGATGCAGCAACTTCAAAAAGGTCGCCCCTTTTATACTGTTGTTTTATACTGAGGTGCCTGGTTTCCAGCATGACTTCCTCTCTTTCACTATTTGGTTTTAGTGCAAGCTGTATGGAATTTGAGAATTTAGGCAGCAAATCCGATTTTTTTGGGTTCCCCTTACAGATGTTTCTCCCTTCTTTAGCCACCGTAATGTGATGATGAGACTGAACTTGCAGCTGACTATGGGGACTTTCTCTCTCTCTCTCTTTGGACTCATAGGAGTTGCATTTGGTATGAACTTGGAGTCATCTCTAGAAGAGGTAAGGAACAAGCGCTGCTTGTATCAGTGACATAAAACACAGACCGTACTCCTATAGTGCATTTTATGTTCAGTACAGCTTCATTCTTTCCATAGGTAAAGCTCCAGATTTATACTAGTGTGTGAACATAACTTAGTCCAGTGATTCATGTGGTCATGCAGTCGCTTTTTTGTAAGGGAATTACTGTATGGGTAACTGCACACAGTATTGCGGCCTTTTTTCTATGCAATGTCCATAGAAAAGAAATGTGAAGACAAATATGTGGTGTATAAGGACTGAGTATAAAGCAGCGTTAAGGTTTCTTTAAGGATCATCTATTTTTCTGAAAAGACCAGCATTGTCTTCCAGATACAAGGGATTCTGGCTACTAGCCAGGGCATTCCCAGCATCCCGGAGGAAATACTCTACTGTCAATTACATGTTTATACTTAGAATGGGGGGGTGCAGACTGGGAGGTACAAATTTACAATTGCATATGCTATCTTTAAAACAAAAAATAACCAAAACAAAGAAAAGACTTCTTCCTTTCCAAATCCATTAAATAGAAGGGTTGAGTTTCCAAACTTCCTGATGAAGGAAGGGAAATTGCATGGGACAGTAATAGAATACACCAGGGCGATTCCTAAATAAAATGTTTTGCTATGAAAGAGCCCTTTTCCCAGGGTATAGCTTGGCTGCTGATGGTAGAGAGTTTTACCACTTCCTCCCGTAAAGGAGGAGGACACTGATGGGAAGTGAGAGATTATCTTTGGATAATCCTTTTTCTGAAGAGAGAGTTGCATGACTAATGGGAACGTTCTGTCAGTAGGACCCCAGGATATTTTGGCTGGTGACGGGGATTATGTTTCTGGGAAGCGGTCTGATATGGCGACGCTTGCTTTCCTTCCTTGGGCGGCACCTAGAACCTCCACTACCTCCTCACGTACGTATGGCTGGCTAGGGTTTCTGCTCCAGACTCTGCACGTGCAGTACGTTTCTAAAGCAGGAAATAAGCCGTTGTAGAGGGGTGAGACACAGAGCATGGGGGAATTCTGCTCCTTGACAAAGGAGAAGGTTCTCCCTTGCTGGATTGAATGAGGTGGGAAGCCCTAGCACTGGCAAGGATATGCTTGAGCACCAGGGTACTGCTCACTGTTGCCAGAAGTGAAGCTGCGGGCTGTTCCTTGAGACCTGCTGTGTTTACTTTCATCTGGCAGCCCAGGGGAAGCTGAGGCTAAAGGTAGAAGCGGCCTTAATTTGCCTTCTCAGCTGCCGCAGCTGGCTGTTCCTAGCGAAGGACATAACGGATGCTGCCTCCCTCCTCCCACCCAGGTGCTAACTCTGGATCTCTAATCCTTGTCTTGTAAAAGAGGATGGACAGGTACTAGCTGTCACATTTCTCTGGAGAATGATGCCATGGTTTTGATGTCCTGACTCCCAATCTGAAGTTTGTGACAGCTCCTTACGTGCACAGCAGCTATCTTTGCCATTGATGCCGATGGCATCATTGAGCCCTGTGGCGCGAGGCTGTATGAACATTTCCAAGGAGACCGTCTTCACATTAGCAAGATTTTGTGTGGGTCATTTTTCCTGTTGACTACCCTTTCCTGCCAAAGCTGGGGGGGGGACTGTATTGTCTACCTCTGTTCTGCACTCCAGTATTTATCATGGGAAAGTATCAGTGGATTCAAAAGTTAAGTTGCTACAAATGACAAAACAAAAGGAGACCCAGATAAACTCCCCTTCCTCCCTCCCCTCTCTTGCCAATGAGAGGCAGATGGAAGTAGTTCCTTGTGGATTGTTGACTATGGCTACAACTAACTGAGTTACCCTCAGGTGTTGCTCAAAACCAAGTCCAGCACATACTGACCGTGGCTTGGAGAAATGGACTGAAAGGGATTAGGGAGGGAGAAGCCAGAGACAGCATTCTGAAAGTAAGAGGAGAAATATCAGGGTCCAGGCCTCTGCGAAGCTTGACTTTCTTTCTGCTGCGTATAGAGTAGCTTCTCATGTAATGGCAGGCTATTTTGTATCTCGCCTAGGTTCCTGCAGTTTTGAAAAAATCCCAACCAGCAGCTGGAAGAGTGGAGCTGAAGAACAGCCTTAAAGCAGAAACATTTGGGCTGAGCAGAAGCACGTTAACAAACCAATAGGAACGGCAGGAATGAAGAGACTTTTACTGTTACAGGGTGGACTTTGGATACTTTCCTCGTATTTGTTCTTCCTTACTGAAAACCATAAGAATTCCTAAACTTGCTAACTTAATATATATTTTGTGCCAAAAACCTATGGTGAGATTTTAATGCTCACGCAAAAGGAGAAAAACACAGGGAAAAGTGACATGCTTTCCCCAGTAGTCTCACCTCCACCCCACATACGTTCCTTTAGTTTTCTGTATCACATATATGTACTTAGTTTTGGGGCATTCTCATTTCAAGTGTTTCTGTCAAATACTTCTTCATGTAATGGCCTTCCTTAAAGAGAACAGTATTTCCAGCTTTAGGAATGACAGCAGTCAGCATTCATCAATAATTCTGGTTCTGAGCTGCAGATTTAGGAATCTGACTTTAAATGTCAAAGAAAAATCCACCCCAAAAGTGGCCTTTCTGATGGATTTTTTTAAGGCTGTATTTAATTGCAGAGAACAGATTTTTCAAAGCCAGAAGTGTACCTGCGTCTCTTGTGAAGCAGCACCTCTAAACTGGCAGTAACCAGAAATAATAGTTTCCCTTATTTTGAATGAGCGATAACAGGCTTTGAAATGCAGCTACTTATCTTGGGTATTCCTTAACAATTACTTTAGGCCCAAAACGTGTGCAGTTTCAGTAAGGGGAAAAGCAGGCCTGTGCGTGCCATCTGCCACTATTGCAACGCGCGTTGGTACAGCTGCACTTTAACAACTCCTGGTGTTGTCAAAAGGACTGGTTCAAGTGCTGGTGAAAATCACCAGACCAGTTGTTGGTTTCTCTTAAGCTGGGCTCTGCTTTCTCTCTTTTCGTTCCAAGAAGGCAGGACAGAGCATGGACTAACCTGCATCACAGTAAGTAACCGGGTTAGTAAAGGGGGTGGAAGCCTGGTGTCCTGTGGTGGACTGAAGGAAGGAGTAAAATTCTTATGCCCACTAATTTGTGTTTTTTCTTAGGACTTCTCTCTGAACTCTGGGGGTGTAGTTCTCCACTGGTTTCTCTCAGTCTGTAGAGGGAACACAAAATCCTTCTATATTGGGTCACAAACTGTTTCTTATTTGGGGTTTTTTAACCTCTCGGTAACATCCAGTGAGTAGCTCCTTAGGTGCCACCAGATAAATCACTGTACTGGCAGGGGTTGAAAAGACAGTAACTGTAGCTGTGAACATTTTTACTCAGGACTAATGAGTCAAAAATGGAAATAAAAAGGTACATAAATTATGCACGCCAGTGATCCTAGCTTGGTTAAAATTGGTTCTCCGTAATTTTCAAACAGTTGTTCTTGCTCCGCATGTGACTTCAACTACAGGTATAAAAGGCATGAGAAGGTGAGAAAATTAATGGGGTTTGTGATGTTTTTGAGGGTTTTTTTAGCTCAGTTTTTTGCAGCCATTTTGCTTAGCAGGTGGAGATATAAAAAACCTTTAAACTGAGCAGTTTGGTGGCAAAAACAATGGCTCACATACCTTGTCTGATAAACCCCAGGAAAGCCCAGTGCATAAAGGGATACGGATGCTGATGTTTTCAACCAAGATGTAGTTGCATTAGGTCAGGACTGAAATGCGTTGGCGCGGCTGTTTGGGAAGCTTTCCCATAAGCTTTCCAAGCTCTGTCTTTAGTGCAGAGGCTTCTGTGAACTGTATAGACTCCTTTTCTTGTACATAACTGACTTAAAGCACAATAAAAGCACTGTGAGAAAGACACATCTTTTACAAGACTGCCTGCCTTCCTCTCTACAAACGTATGCAAATACTTATTGGTTTTCTTACAATTCAAGTAATCAAAATGCATTCGTGTGCAGTAAAATTACTCTGAGATCATACAAAGAAAAAAAGCCCGTGGAGGCTGTATGTTCAGAATGGAATTTGCTACAGAACATACTGGTTTCATCAGTTTTCATTTAAAAAGGAAAACTTTTTGTATTCTGCCTTTATAAATACACTGCTCGTTTTGCCTCATACTACAGTTCAGATTTGTAAGGTTAAGTAAAACCTGTGCTCCCAGTTCCAATTACTTCTTTCATAAAGTTCAGATTTAAAATTTTTTTTTTTAAAGTGTTCTGCTCTTTGGGCAAGTAAAGTCCCCCAAATAGATGTCACAATGCTTTATGCATCAAGCTAATGTTCACCTTGCCATTTTATTATTTTTTTTTTTTAAAACAACCCCCTTGAGAGACAATTCCAAAGAAAGTAAGTTGAGGTGTGTCATCTTGGAGTCTGACCTTTTGAATTCTGAGCTATCCCAGTGACTAATGCTATCTAAAATAAAAATAAAGCTTTATATTTGTGAAAGAGAAAGAAAGAGAGAGAAACACATACACATATGTGTCTACAAACTAGTGTTGGTAATAATGGCATCACATCTTGCTGCTCAAGTTGTTTAATAGATAATTGATGCGTACTCTGTTAAACCTGCATCATACAAAATTAGTGTTAATTAGTTGAAGACAATGCTGTTAACAATAAAAGCTGTTAATTCTAAGTTACCACGGTCATGGAATTTTACATGAAAACATAAAGAAAGGGTGTCAGAATAGTTTCAGTCATGAGTGTGAAAGCAAAAGCCCTTTTGATTCGCACCCACCTTTTTGTCTGCCCCCTCCTCCATGATTATTTTGACAGCAACTTTTGATATCTTAGAATCCCTGTCTGCATCACGGTATAAGGGGAATTGTAAATTACGTGCTATTATTTCCTGGTTTTGTCAAGAAAATACTCAAATATGACCAGTAAAGGTGGTGATCACTGAACATTCCTTATATTGCTACCAAAATTCAGCCTTCTGCTCATTCCAGCCTCTAAAAGGTTTTCAGACCAGCTTGTGTGTTACAGGTTAAGGGATGCTACTGCTCACAACGGAATTAATTTGTGCTTTTATGTGACTGACGTAGCTTTTGTTGGTTGGTAAGCCAAAGCACCATGAATACACATATTCCCCTTCACTTAAAACCAGTGACCATCCCTCCTTCCCGTAACACTATCTAGGACTCTTACCTAGCTATCGGGGATATCTGTCTGTCAAAAGTTTGCTGTCGTATGGTCTGTTGGTTTTGTACAGGTTATGGAAGGTATCACAGATACTACAGCGATTCTTCACTAAAAGACCGGCTGCGCCCTGTTCTTTAAGGCTACCGTGAACTCCTAGAGCGAGTAGACAAAAAGCCTTCCACCCAGTCGAGCTTTCGCCGAACTTCTCTCTGCTGCCACTACCACTTCCTTCTGCAGGGATACAGAACAAGGGTTAGAAAAACGCAACTGCAGGTGCAGGGTTGCCTTAAGCTTCCCTAAGGGAAACCAGATTTTGTCCGTTTCGTTAGTGTCATACAGAAATGCGATGAGGTGGGTTGCTCTCATTTCTCCTCATCACAATAGCGGTTAACAAAGCGATCTGGCAAACAGACTTGTGTTTAATTTGGGGAACTGGAATAAGCTGGAACCAGTCAAATAAATCTCTCGCCAATATAAACTGTTTCCCGGGGGTAAGATCGTATGGAGTGAGCTGGAGTGCGGACTGGATTGGTGCCATAGCAAAGGAACACAACAGCTGGGACAATGGCCTCGCTTGCACTCGTGCAGAAACCATCAGCAATGCCCGTGTTTCAAGTGCTGGATTACGCACCCTGACCTACTTTAGAAGCATTTACATTTCCAGGTGTTTCTCCACTGCATGTTCTAGCAGCAAGACGTCAAACACCATTTTTTGAAGACCAGTCGCACACCTCCTCAGCCTAGTGCTGAGGCTTTCTCAGTCCTCACACAAGGGGACTTCAGTTGTCACACAGGTTATATCTGAGTAAGCAGAACACTGGACTCCCCTCAGCTGAAAAAGCACTAAGGAACCTTCAAGCTGAAAAAAAGGGTTCCTCAGCACATCATACAAACATAGGGCTTGATTTTTGGTAAAAATAATGGGCGTCTGAGGGAAACAAAGAGAAACAGGTACACAGACGCATCCAAAATCATTCAAGTGAGAACTGCGCCTCCCTATGGTTGGGAAAACTTGAGTGGCGTTCTCTGCAGGTGACAGCCAGGACAGGGAGCCTGTAACCATTACATGAGAGGGTTGGTTCGGTGCCTGGTTTACTCCACAGCTGAGCAGCCACTTTGCGTACAGATGGGCATGAACAGTAGAGCCAGCTGGCACCTACGCTTGATTTACCATGCAGCCTTTCAGCAAACCCCTAAGGAGTTAAGCTTTCGGGCCGTTTTGAAGTGATCTCTTTCAATTCAGGTGTCAGGTGACAAAATTTTGGCAAGTTCATAGTTCACCTATAGAAGGGTTACAATTACCAGTTCAGAGAGTGACTTAAATTAAAACTCGATTAACTATGTAAAGCACTTCAAACTTCTGCAAATAAGTAAGGTACATACATGAGCTGTTGGCTAGTACAGGCAGGTGTGCTAGAAAGACGTTACAAAGCAACCGACAACCAATTTTTCTCACCTTTCTTTCAGATTTCACAGTGATTACAGAACTCCCAAATCTTGATAGTTCCTGTAAAATAACATTGCTTGTCATAATGCTGTTAGGTTTTTTTTTTAAAGTGAGACTTTTTAATTTCTCTCGGTGGTTTGCTTTCTGGTCACTTACCTCAGGAGAAATCAGTACATACTGTGCCTGAAGAAGAAACAAAAAGAGAAAAGAAAAAGTCAGTGGAGAGAACCACACTGGGAGAGCAGAAGACCAGCACAATAACCCTGGCTCCTAAACAGCAAAGTAGCTCAAGAACGAACAGGAGGAGCCAAGTCACACAGATTCAGAAACAGAAGTAAACCTCCTGTTTTCGGAAACTAAGTCAGAATGTGTAGATATTTGATCTATCTAGATATTTGTACTGGATGTAACTAAGTAGCTGTCATTATGACGTCATGTCCTGATTTCAATTTTATGTTTTCTTACCCAATCCTCGGGACAGGGAGATATCCATGATTTGCAGTGGCCTGTCACATTCCCTGAGGATGCCTGCTTGCCATTGTAAATGTAAACGCGGCCAGCTGCCCCACCAAACAGTATTGTGGTCATATCGTTGGTTCGCAGTGGGGATGTCACAATCATTTCATCTGCAAATATTACAAGGATGACATCACACATCAGAGGGGAAATAATGCTAAAACAAAACATGAGAGAGCTGGCATTTACACATCTCTAGGTGTCCCGATTCCTATTAATGATGACAGTTAAAAGGTTTCAATTTCTGACTGAGTTGCTTGGGATTTCAGAGATGCCTCCCCACAAGGTATGATGGAATACTGGCACAAGGTAACTGAGGGAGGCAGACTGTGTTTAGCACTTCATATGAATATGTAGGCGACCAGTCCTCCCATTGCCGAAAGTAAAATATTTCACCTCTGACCTAGGTTGCTCAAGCTTTACCTAGTCCATCATTATCCAAGTCACTTAAATATGTATCTCCTCCAAAGCGAGAAAACCTCCTGTCCCCACTGAACGTGCTGAGCAAAGAAGGCTTGGTGCTGTCTGTCAGATCATATAGCAGAGCCACTCCTGCTTGGTGCAGCACTGAGGATATAAATGAAATCCTAGACAGGCTATCTGGGGAAAAAAAGAAAAAAAGAAGTAACAGAATTTGAGCATTAGACGTAGGAGCTTAGGTTTTTAATACTTGCAATACACTGACAGCAGGAAATACTGGCACTACGTAACATGGACAACATTAATACAATTTATGAAACAAGATCAAATTTTATATGGCGTTAACACTAATTAACACAGAAACAATCTCTTAGCAATAGTACCGGGGGAAAATGAATTCAAGTTAAAGACAGAATTCTACATTTTGACTTTCCTAATTCCTGACTGCCTACCACCAGAGTAAGGACAAAACACTGTGTTGTTTTCATTACAAGAAATATGCAGCCTCTTGGTAAATCATAAATAATACTAAGTATTATAATATAAGTATTACATACATTTAATGCAAAGTAGTAATGCTGCTAAGCTAACTTTAAGGAAGGAAAAAAAACCACTGAAGTTGAAGCATAGTGGAGAGGACTCTACATGTAAGGTGCTTATAGGTGATTACAGTGATTATTTCTAATTTTTCCTTTAAATTAAGTGGCAATGCAAAAGTCCCTTTTCTAACTTTTAACTTTTTATCCATCCTCTGGTCATACAGAAACGTCTCCCAAAGGAGAAATGGTTTCCCATTTTTAGGACATACCTGCAGTAGGCGCACCCACCACCAAAACTGTCCTCGTGATCCCAGCCACAGACATCACACCACTGGCCAGAGACAAACCCATTCTGCCCATCGCCTGGTAGATTTTTAAAACACCTACGTCATTTCTACAGAATGTCACTTCACTTCAAATTATTCATAAAGTCCCATAGTGAAGGAGGAGCCCTACCTTGTCTCCAGTTACTGCAAACCAGGGCTTTGTGCTTGGCGGGTTATACCCATACACCTTCCCAACGCTCTGTCTGACATCCGAAGAGGAGGGATCGCAGCTTGAATGACAATGCAGAACGTATTTGTATGCAGTAACGTATTTTTGTACTTTCAGCTAGGATTGCTCCTCTTAAAATATTTTCCCCTTTTAGTTTCGAATAATAGTGGCTGCCAAATTCTAGAAATCTATTTTAGTAATTCCCATGCTTGTTTTAACTATTTACACAACATTTAGAGCACAGACTTGGCCTGTTTATCCACTTCTTTATCCCTCAATACATTTTTGTGTTTGGTTTGCTTTCAAAAATGCTACTTCGAAGTAAGTGCTCTCTAGGCTATTTTAGGCATGCTTAGCTGTCAGCATTTTTGTGACGCCTCTCCCCCTCCCAAAGAAAACCCATTCTTAAGTGTCTCTAAAGAACAAAGACCCTCTCCATGCAGGGTCTAAAGACCCCTCTTCTCTCTTTGTGAGGAAGGGTGAAGGGATGAAAATATGAATTTAATAAAAATATTCTAAGCAGGGCAAAGGGGAAACTTCCTGAAAAGCTGGAAGTCTAATCTATTACAAATCTTAAATATTGTAGAAGTAGGGCAGAACGGAGGAGAGAGCAAGCTCATATACAACACACCCAGCACAACCCTTCCACGTAGGGCTGCCAATCAGCAGTAACGTTATGTTCTCCAGCGGGCAGCTGTCAAGTGAAAATCCAAACCAAGCATAGTCTTCTTCCCCCTTCACCATCCAGTTGGCATCCTGTACTGAGAGAAGTCCTGACAGACCAGAAAAATACGAATTAAATCTTGGTGTACCCTGGCATAGAAAAATCCATTATCAGTCCTCCACTGATTCACCCTATGACAACATGTTTCTATAAGCAAAGTTATGCTGTCCGTGATATGGCGCCAATTATTGCTAACGTCCCTTGCGCAGTCTGCAACTGTACTGGCTGGGGAAAGCCTTTATTCAACATCGTCTGCTTCTAAATCCTTCCAATAGCCTACACAAAGTACGTGAAAGCTATCAGTCAAGCCTGCCCTAAAATAGTGACTCCTTCTTAAGGACAGGGCAATTTTGAAACTGTTTCTTAGAACTTTTAACTCTTCAAGGTTGGCGGGTGGGGGAGCTTCAAATAATTAAAAAAAATTTTGGCTTTAATTCAAATAATTCATTCTGATTTTTAGTTTTGCAAAAATGTCAGTCAGCAGTGTTTTGAAACCCATTTTCCTTGTGGTTTCTAATTTTACATGAAGTAGAATAAGCTACAAAAATGAAACATTATTGGAAATCTCAATTACATTCTGCCAAAGCTCTGAATACCTGTGTGTCCTGTCCAACCCCTATTAACTTTATTTAGCTCCGTGTGTGGCCTTTCATCCCTCATTCACAACAATCCTCATCACCTGTATTCACTTGTAGCATTCCTCTTTAGCCACTTGAAGGAGCATACAGAATGATAAAAATTTACCTTTTGAGGTACATTTGCAAATTTCCAGGGAAGACCAGTGAGTCAGCCTTGGTAATGCTAATACATAGTTGTATCCATTGGTTTACCAAGGCTTTCAACACCGTCTCCCACAATGTTCTTGTACCCAAGCTGGGACATTGCAGTCTGGATGAGTGGAAAATTAGATGGGAAAATCCTGGTTGAGATGATCCCCCTCACAGGGCAGCAGTTAGTGGGTTATACTGCGAATGCCTGTGCCAAGTGGAGTGCCTTCAGGGATCTATCTTTAGATTCATCTTGTTAAAGGCTTTTAGAGATGATTTGGAGAAAGCAATAACATGGCCTTTCATGAAGCTGGAGGATAACAAGAGACTGGGGAGCTATCTTGAGGGCAGGGCTGCCATTCAGAGGGACCCAGACAGGCTGGAGGAACAGGCTAACAGGAACCTCACAAAATTCAGCAAGGACAAATGCAAAACCGTGCCCCTGGAAAAAAAGCTGCACCTGCAGAGATACAAGCTGGGGAGCAGCCCTGTAGAAAAGGCCTTGGAGATCCTGGTGGGCAGAGTGCTGAGTGTGAGGCTCTGACAAAAGAGATGGCCAACAGCATCCCAAGCTCTATGTCGTAAGCAGGAGCACAGCAAAGAGACTGAGGGAAGTGGTTGTTTCCTTTTTACTCCTCCCCAGAACACACCTATAATACATTGTTTAGTTTTGGACCCCACAAAAGATGTGGACTCCAGGGGAAATACTGATAAACATGAGTAAATCTAGTAAAGGGCCCTCCAGATGGCTGGGGGCTGGAGCACTTGCACTATGAGCAGAGACTGAGGGATCTGGACTTACTCAGCCTGGAGAAGAGAAGGTTTTGAAAGGACCTAACAGCAGCCTGCCAGTACCTATGAGGAGGTTAACAAGCAGACAGAGGCGGGCTTTTCCCAGTGTAGTGGGGTACTCAATGCCTTCTATGTCTCTGACTTCACTAGGTATGGCGGGAGGACAACAGACAATGAGCATAAGCTGAAACAAGAGAGGTTCACACTGGCTGTAACAAGACATTTTTTTCCTCTGTGAGGACAGCCAAGAAGCGGAACAGGTGCCCAGAGTGGCTGTGCAATCTCTATCATTGGAGGATTTTAAGACCTGACTGGATAAAGCCCTAAGCAATCTGGTCTGACTTCACAGCTGTCCACTTACTGAGTAGGATACTGGACTAGGCACCTCCTGAGATCCCTTCAAACCAGAATTACCCTATGATTAATTAGTAAGAAATGAATAGTCACATAAAATATGGGAGGGCTAATTTACTTAACAAATATTACCTTGGTCACTCCTGTTGAAATAAGAGTAAAATGCAACCACAAATCCTCGCTGCTGCCCACCACCAGGCGCATATGGAGACCCCGCAACCAGATCAGCATTTCCATCCCCATCAACATCAGCTGCCAGGAGGGACCAACCAAGATTACAGTAGGGATACTGCAATAAACAGGTAGTTTAAGCCTGAAATAGAACTGAAACCACCAATTTTGTAACAAAATAGAGCAATTTACTTCCAAAGAGCTAACTTTGTCTGTTTCTGATCAAATTACCCTCCCACTCCCTGCCTTCAATTTTTGTTTTCTTTGGAGTTTTTTTGAGGGCTATGCATTTTTCTGTTCATCCTGCTGCCTCCCCTGCACTGGAGTACAAATGTCTTTCCCGCATACAACCAACCTAGACAAGCACCTGCTTGCATCATCCCCATCAGTCTAATGGCCCTTGCAATTAGAAGTTTGATTTTAACCTTCTTTTTTTAAGCCCATAAGCGCCTTTGCCCTTTATCCCACCTCCGTCTTGTGTAGCCCCGTGTCAGCCCAATCAATATACCTGACAAGTTATGGTAACGTTGGGTTGAGATGCCAAGCCTCTTCCTTCAGTGCCAAAATAGACATACACAGCACCCTAAACAGCAGAAAAAGCAAATAGAGCATGAAAGCATCTGCATGACAGCACCATGTATGAAATCCAAGACAGCACAAGGAGTGAGACAGTTCTGCAAGAACTATTAATACAACTGCATTTTTCCTATCGGAGACTTCCCATAATACTGTCTTTTCCACCCCAAACCTAAGAATACCTATGCTGCCACGGGTACTGCTATAACCAGGCAACAAAATGGAGAAGTACTGAGAAGTACATTTTCATCATACTGTGGGTAAGGAGCAAGGACAGTATACTGTATATTTACATTCGTTATACACACATTCAGATGTCTCAAATTTTGTTAATTATTATTTAATGCAATGGCACACAGTGCCAGGCACAACAGATGCATGCAATTTTCCAAGCTAGTGGGTCTACATAAAAGCACTTAAATTCCTATTTAGGCAGCTGAGTTAGTATCTGAAATTCTGAAGAGTTGTAAGCTTAATGTTTGTGGTTTAAATGAAAACAATTTGCCTCTCAGTTCACATGGGCTGAAAATAATCAAGAACCATTACACGGGCTTATCTGGTAAGCTGCAAGTCACTAGCCTCTGTAACTTGATTATTTTAGCAAGTATGTCTGTGTTCATATCGTATTTTAGATATCCTCTGTTGGCCTGTGACAGCAGACGACAAGGCTCACAGACCCATGAGGTCCATTCCAGACTCTCTGTTCCCAAATAAAAAGGGTACACTTGTATTTCATGAACGGCCCCTTACATTTCCAGCACATCAGTCCTGCAAAGTTGCAATCTGATTTGGACTTCTCATGTGCAAAAAAAAACCACTGAAAGAGAAATGCAGATAGCTGTCATTACTCCAGTTAAAGTACTCACAAAGGCTATAAACATTCGTGTTTAAATTACAATATCACCTTGGCCAACAACAGAAATTCTCTCTTATTTCACTGTTCAAGAAAATAAGTGTCAAAAAAAATGTTCCGTTTGGAGGGAAAAAAAACTTACTTTGTAAGTAAGAAACTGAGACCCCACAGAAGGCGCTCCAATTGCCAGATCTGGCACTCCATCCTCATTGAAGTCCAGGACTGCCAAGGCAGAACCAAATCTTCCTGAAGGCTAAAAGAAGAGGGATTGCCCTCATGAAAGTAACAGAAGTTTTCAAGACAAAACCATCAAAACCTCATGCACATTCGCAATCACAGCACAGGGAAGAATTAGAAGCAGAGATGACAAAAATCTGTCCCAACAATTCTTAAGATTTTTCTTAGTGTCACTTTTCTGCCAAGTAGGAACTGTCATGCTAATACACTAACTGGGAGTCAACTGTTCTGTTTGAGGAAGTGGAGGTGTTAAAATATAAGATACCTGAACACAACATTGCGCTGCTTTGCTCTTTCTTCTTCTGAGCATAGTGCACCACTGATGTTAAGTTTATCATCTTTCCTGTTAACAGCAGCTGTTACTCCCCAGTTTACAACCACAGAAACAGATTAAAAGGAAACGTATCTCATCTCTCTCTATTCTCTTCTTTGTGAAAAATTATATTTTCTACAGAGGATCATCATTACTATTTATACTGATTTGATTCTGCCTCTCAGTTACAAGCTAGTCCCCATCATGTCAAATAGCAGTCTTCTCTTTTTTTACAATAACGTGTACTCTCAGTAAAGACAAACAGTGGTTTTATGAGAAGTTATCAATTAATGAAAAAATGTAGCTTCAAAGGAATTGAAACTTATAATTAATAATTTTAGATGAAAAACGAAGGGGAAAATCACAATATTTTCTTAAATGCAGGGACCTGAATAAGCTACACTGTGACTTACAGAGACACTACCTCAGTTTTTTTCAAGGGCAAATTATGTTCTAATACACGCTTATCTGCACAGCAATAAAAGTGAGCCTACAGATCATCATTGCATTAATTGTCCCTGTCGTTTAAGTAACAGTTATTTTTCTTGAAAAGCATATGACACTCTTTTCTCAGGTGGGTTATTTCAGGAATAATCCTCATACATATTAATGATAGTGTTGCTCAGTCAAAATTTACCACATTTTCAAGCCAAAAAAATTAAGTGAGAAATATCTGACTTGATCCCTCACCTGATGACCCTGTAGTACTTGGTCAGCTTTCCCATCCAGATCCATGTCCTCTGCTGGCAAACCTGACCGGTTGCCATACACCACGTAGACCCGTCCTATCTGAACATGGCCCAGTGTACTGTACCCTGGTGCTCCAACCACCAGATCTTCATATCCATCCTGGTTTAGGTCAGCTGAAATCATTGCCCTGTACAGCAAGGGAGCCACCAAAATCATACCATTAGCTTCCAGACTACCACAACGTTAGCAGAAAGTAAATACTTCTTTCAGATAAACCAAGACCAGCCTTTCCCCATCTATTTTTGTAAAAATCTACACAGCATTTTTTGTATTATATATTTTATTTTGGTTTTCTTGAATTAAATAAAAACAGAGCCTTGAAGATTCGTCCTCCATTAATGCACCTGAGATCTGTAGGAATTGCTTTTTACTTACTGACACAAGGCACCTGAGAGTAATCAGAGCAAGAAGCACGAAAAAGGGCTGCTTGTATGACACAGAACACAAAAGATGAAACTAATTATCTTTTTAACTGAACCTCTGATTTAATTGATGGACTTAACAGCAGATAAACAAAGGGATCACAGGTGTCAGTAACAACTTTGGAGTTTAGAGGGAACGTGCAGAGAAAAGAACTAACTACTGTTAATTTGGCTGGTGTCAAGTAAACTCAAGAATTAAATCTTCGATTTCTGAGTCAGAAGAAATAAAGCAAGATAAGCAGGAGTTAAATTTATTTTAATGCTCTTCACTTTTACAGGTCAAGCTAGAATCTCTCTGGCAAGGAGAAAGAATATGCCTTTTCCCATGGCCGGAATCTGTCTTTGAACTCCCTACTAGTCTTACAGTGTTTCCAAGAACACTCACTAGGCACCATCAGTGATCAGTTCCGGACAGACAATTAATTCTGCACAAACATCAACCAATAACCAAAAAACGGTAATAGTGTTCCTCTACTGTTCAAAACTAGAGCTGATGTTGGTTCTAATTTTGGTTCCTTCCATTCTGAGCTTGATCACACACAGAGCATCGGGCTCCTTCACTAAGGACAGAAGGTAAAAAAATTACAAGTCAACTCTTTCAAAGAAAGAGGTTATCTGGACAGAATTCACATCTGAATGGAAATTTTGCTCTTGATACCTAGAGAGACTTACGCTAACATCTGAAAGAAAGGTCTTATGGGTAAATTTATTGTTCTGGCCAGACAACAGAAGACATTCAGCCAGATTAAATCAATTACTTGTACCAGACTGTCACTTTTAAAGAGTTTCCAAAGAATAAATATTAAAATTTTGGTGGGTACTCAAAATTTTCAGATATTAAAAGGGAGGTGGGAGGGAAAAAATTACCAACCATCCAAGTCTAGCATAGGGTGAAGTCAGAAAATACGAAGCTGCTGGCTTAGAGATGTACTTAGAAGACTTCTGATCCGCAGCTACTAATGCTCTCCAGACTTTAGTTACAAAAGCACGGTTTATTAAGCGGAGGGAATTCTGAAATAAAAATAATGGAGAGACACAAGAATGGTTAAAACACATGCTGAAACTCTAGACCATTATGGAGCAGCTCAAAAACCAAGTCACCAACTGTAGAAATCACCACATCATTGATCTAAGTGGACTCTGACATAAGCACCATTTTAGAAAGAGACAAAAATCTGTATGCTCTAAATGGAGCACTCCTAATTGTTCACCGCTGTGCTTTGTCAGGACTTCTTAACTCCCAAAAGTGATCATATGAAATGTGAATACGGAAGTGTAAATACTAAAAATATATTTTGTCATTTTTCGCACTGCAAGATGTGTTCTAACCTCACTATACAATGAGCAAAGTGTTATTTAATATTTACAATGTACATATATAGATTAACAACAGCACTGGAATCTCCATGAAGTGAAGTCAGAGGCCACCGTTAACATCCAGAGACGCTGCTCCATCCTGCAGCATTTCAGACAGAAATTAAAACAATTTTATGCAGACTTTAATTTTACCTGACAAATCTGTCACTTCTCACTTACTGTTGCCCAAGATTCTATGTTGAAGTGAACTCCTCTCTCTGTATAATTTATATTCTTTTCAAGTGTTTTTGTAAGCAAAGAAGTTGTATTCTTGTGATGTTCATGTTTCAATTGTTTGTTTCTGCTAAAATAAAGGAGAGAGCAATAATAATTAATATAACTGAATTAATAACTTGAGTAGTCTTATGACAAAGCTAAGAGAAGCAAACACATTGCATGCAATCAGGTGGTCATTTCTCCCATGTATAAATGGAGTTCTCAAGAGATACAGTTAAGCTGGTCTCTTTTGAGATGTCTGATAGACAAATACATACACTTGCGCTCCGAACAGCTGAGTTCCATATTTCTGTACATAAATCAGGAGAGAATTTACCTATGGTAAGGGTAAACATGAATCAGTAGTTTCATGATTAGCAGGACAAAGAGTGACAACCAAATAAAGTGTGAAGATTTAGTACTTCACATGCTAGGTAAGTATTCTTGTCCTTAGGCTGGATATGAAGCTTACTTATTCATGTCAAGAGAATCTCAAATTCACACACAAAAAGATAAGCCAAAAGATCGCAAATTCTCAATAGCTCACTGTCCACATCAGCGGAAGGCTCTCTTTTCATGGGTAAATCTTTGAACCTTCAGAGCTATACTTACACATAGTTGTCCTTGTGCTCCCTTGTGCAGTTTATAAACAGGGGGTTCTCAGGCAGGAAGCAGCCACTAAAGAAATATACAGAATGCATGTTAAAGATTTTGCTGCAATGGAAGTGAAACTAAACCCACAACTTTACCCTTAGTGATATCCTCTGTTAGAAGTCATCAGTTTTCTCAAGAAACCCTGCTTTATTCAAAATCAGAGCATCATTATAATCCTTAGAAACCCTTTTGATATTTATTTTAATGACCTTGATTAGGTATTATATGAATCTCATGCCTTTATATAACTCTTCCAGGAAACTTACTGTGATATGTTCTGATAATTCTGTTAATCTAAAACACTTTTAATGAAAGTGCCATTCTGGAACAAAGAACACAACAGATTATGCCATACTGTATTTTAAACATTTCCCAAAATACCTGCAGTGATATTTTCCATATAAATGCATGGATTAATTGCCACTGTTGGTCTTATAAAGTTATTTACAGTAAGGTTACACTTGAACTGAGCAGTACAAGGCTAGAACTTCCATAAAAAGATAATACTCTGAGCACAAGCTTGAGTTTCCAACACTATATACACTTACTCTTTCTAATGCTATTTGCCTTAAGTGTCTGAAGACAGTATCTGACGTCCCCTAGGAAGGGACATCTTTGCTGGCTGATGACAGCAGTCAGAAGGCGCAGGCACAGCCACAGCTCAGACTGCCAGGCCAGGCAGAACCTCAGGACACAGCTACACAACATTTAAGCAGGCCCTTGAGTATGTCTTAAAGAATGCCCCAAATTTTCCCTGTCGAGTATCCGCTGGGCATACCAGAGCCTTGCATGGGGAAATGAGTGTGAACATGTAACACATGAGAACTCAAGGCCTGTGTAATCCTGTGCACCCAGGTAAAAGACAGCCACAGAGATCCATTTGTCCATGTGAGGATTCAAAGCTCAGCACCTCTTCTAGGAAAGAACCTGCCTAAGAATAACAATTAAATGGGTGTCAGAACTTGACTCCTGTGCTTCATATTGCAGGAAACACGTTATACCTGGTTCCATTTTCTAGCATATGGCTCGTCAGTTCAAAAATATTGTTTGTCCAGAACGCCATGTCATCCACTCCTCCGAGGAAATACTCATGGAACTTCTCCACCAGAAATGGAGATTTACTAGCATATGCTGGAAAAAGCTGAGACAAGCAACATACTTAGTAAGATGGACTACATAGTCTTCATGCTATATGTTCATTTTTATAAAGAAAACCAAAAACCAACCTTGGCAACAGCAAGCCTTTCTCCATGCCTGAAAAAAAAGAAAAACTTCAGAAATAAATTTGCTTCATTAAATTATATTTAATTATTTACGAAGTTATTTTCAAGTTTTACGTATGGTTAATACTATGGAAGTCATTATGTTTCCTTGTTGGTTGTTAATATATTTTTAAAACTGTAATGTGAGAAGTAATGATAGTAACTTTATTGATGCCCTTATTTTGGAGCGATCCAGAGTGTTTATAAATGCTGCGTAACTACTGGTAATTAATTGAAATAAAGGATACAGCTAGGCTGTTTAAGATATTCAAAGCAGATATTGCCAGATATCAAAAGTCTCTTGAATTATTCTTGGACTTGAAAGGAACTACATGAAGTGTAGTTAAGCCATCTATTTAGGTACGTACACTGTTCCTTCGGTACATGAAAATTATATTGCTAACATGCCACAATGCAACAGTACTTGAAGCCACATCTGTTCTCAAATAAATAAGCATAAATACCTTAAATGTATACATGTGTTAAATAGCTAAGATGTTGAATCTGTGACATAACAATTAAGCAGTCCAAATTTGTATTCTAGACATTAAAAAAATTCCGGTGTTTTACGATTTTGGAGTCTAGTAGGGAGTGTATTTTGCTGGCCTCAATGCATAAGGCATTTCAAATAGGATTATCATAATTTTCCTATATATGTTTCACTCATGAAAACACAGATAAAGCTACTCAGCTTACAGTTCAAGAAACAGCAGGTAAGTACAGTCAGTAATTGTGCTTTCAGTTATGATCTCTCTTCCATAAAATTCCTTATAGATAGCTGCTAGGTCTTTGACAGGTACATACCTGAAAACAAGACAAAGGTATTATAATAAGAGATTTTGCACTTCACCTGATAAAGATTACAGTTTCTGTAATAACAATAGCCTGCTTTAAAATATTCTAAAATTCAAGACTACAGAAGGTCAAGAAGATTTACAAATGCCAGAAAGACCAGGATTGCAGTTACAGCTGCTCTCTGCAAAACACTCTCTTCTTGTTTAGGTTCAAAGTCAGAAACTTGTAGAACCATTCCCCTGTGGCTACTGCTGGTGGAGTTTCTTCACTCCCCACACTGGTTCCCTGGCTTGGTGATCACATAAATCTCGAGGATGTCCTCCAACTCTCTGCTGTGCCAAATCTACTTCTAGCCAAACAGACATTTCCCACAGCTGTGACAAACTTCTATTAATCAACTGTGTCTTCTACACCTAGATGAATTGCATCTACATCTACATTCTACTTAAACGAAACAACTTAAATGACCTATTTTATCAGCGAAAAAAAGGCATTGGAGTTTTTTATTTCAGTCAAACACTGTGAGAAAAAAACCTGTGTACATCTAAAACAGCTGCTGCTTTTTATGCTTTTAAAACCTGTCTGAATTCCACAGAATCTATGACCGTAAACATCCTCAACTTCCAAAACTTTAAATGGAAATCTAAGTGAGATTTATTTAACTGAGTTATTTAACTAATTGCTGGGAAATTGCAGCAAATATTTTTCACTGGTTATTTTATATATAATTACTTATAATTCCCTTCAGATATAAATAATTTAATCTTTCTTGCTGTGTTCCTATACGTAAAGTTCTTTTTGCTTCTGTCCTTCCAGTTTTTCATGTCAGGGAACAGTAAATATGTGTATAAGAAATACCAAACTCAGAAAAATTACAATAGCTGCAAGGTTTTATTTTGAAAGAAAGATAGAGGATAGCATTTTGTTAAAACACTGTGCGTATGCAGAGTAAGCAGAAATAATTATTAAAGAAGGTAGCCTCATTATCTTACCAATTCGATGCCAGATAACTGAAGTCCAGCTCAAACTGACTCAGTACATCTCCTCCTGCAGACAGAAGAATGAAAAAAAACCCCACAAAGCCAAACAAACTAAACTCATTAAGTATTTATCATGGATAACAGGGCAGATGAAGCTATGTATGCCTACATTATCCATGTTTATATGGTAGATCCAACAGCTGTATATTTGGAACACATAAATGGTTCACCTGAAAGCATGCTGCGTATTTTATACTTCTAGAGAAAAAGAATAATGTAAAATTTAAGAACACAGTAGTGACTCCATTTAAACTTTAGCATCCTTCAGCCTGTGTTTTGGTTTTAATACAAGTGTCCATATGCCCTGTCGCATCTCCTGAAACATGGAGCATGAAGACAGGTATAGCAGGGCTTTGCAAGCTATGGGGGAAAGTGAGAATACAGTGTCCATATGACTAATTTTTGGCTCCTGCATTCCACAGGGTAAGAGCCAGAACCACCCACTGTGGTTTTGAAGGGGACTAGTTATTCCAAGAGAAGGATCTACAATCAGCAAACAGAAGCATTACCAAAATCGCCAACATTGTGAGCTTCTGAGTATGAACCATGAAAATCGATCTGGAGAAAGAGAAAAACAAGACAACTGTCTGTTTATTTTACTCATTCTTCCATACAAACATAGGAGCAGAACAAATTGTCCAAGCAGCACTGAAGTTTACAGCTCCCAAAACTGACCAGCTTCGTTCTTATGGAGTTTGTGACATTACATCTCTCTGAAAATCTTCCTGAAACAGGGCTCCACTCCAGCTTTTCTTTTCCCTCTCCATCATAGTCCAAAGCTACACTATCAATTTCAACGAATCCAGTTATATCAATAAATAAAATAACACAGGCTTACTTCTCCCATGGCCTTTAGAAATCCTTGGTCGATGCCCAGGCTGTGCCAGCTAACATCTGCCACCATATGTGAAGCAATTCCGAACAGGAAAGCCACCAGCTTCTCTGTAGCCTACACAACAACAATCCACTTGTAGTAACATCATAATTTTATTCCTGTCTTTAAGAAGAAATAAGCATTTTATGTAAGTGCATTATACAAGGATACAGGTTAGAAACCTTTACAATCCAAGAACTTAGCGTGACAAAGTGTTGGACACCTATTCCTTGACGCTGAAGTCACTTTTTGTGACTTGAGAAGCTTTAAACACTTCGTACAGTCCAAGGACAAAGAATTACATGGTTGACATCAGGACAACTTGTGTACTTCCAAGTTACACATGTACTAAGGCCTTTTTCTGGACTGGGGACAAACACTTCCACTTCCAGTGAGTGAAACCCCCTCTGCCACCACGGGTGTTGCGCAGGCACACAGAGGAGAGAAAGATATTTCTGTGCAAGTGCTGTTCACTGTAACAGTCCCTGATTAAAGCCTAGGTATGAAATTACTCATCTTCTTCTGACAAACAGAAAAGCTACTTGGAATAAATTTATCAGCAACAGAAATGTCATTCCTCCAGAAAACACTTCTTTGCACTGAATCATTTTAAGTTCCAGAGGTCTCTTAAAAACCTGTAACTGAATCATAGTTTTTGATTAATTTATACTTCCCGAGGGCTAATAGTTCACAAGATCAGTTGAAAGGCAGGCAGACTTTTTCAGGTTTTAAAGAGGGCATGCTCTCAAATGCTGCTCCACCTGTATGATTCTCCCAAGCAGGGAGAGGGCAGCAAATTCTCCAGTAAGGAAAAGAAAACAAAATTATTCTTAAAATCACTCTCTCTTTTGGCAATTTGTAGCTCATATACCACAGAACAAAGAACAAATCACGACTAAGTCCAAGATTTCACAAGTGAGCGTTCTAAAATGTGCCTGGTTTTCAAATGGCAAACACTCGATCAGATCTGACAATAATGCAAGATCACCAATTACATTTGAAAGTCTGGACGTATGAAATGTATCATAAGCACCAGAGCACATTGGAGATAACTGAAAGACTTTATGTGGAAACCATAACTTTTTTGTTTGGTAAAGATGTAAACAGGATTTCAAATTTTCCTGTTCAGCAGAGCCTTTAATTTTAAAATGTTTATTTTTTCTTCCCAAAGGATGAAATTGCAACAACAAATGAAGGTGAAGAAAACAGGAAAACATGAAGTCAAAAGTTAATGAAATTCTCTCACCTCTTCCCAAGGCTGAGGATAATTCCTTCTGATGTAGTGAATACTTGCACTGAGAAATGGTGACCAGTGAGTGTCTTCAGACACATCATGGAATTTTCCTATTGCAATAAAATCGTATCAGTACTTGATTTATTCTTTGGGGAAGAAAAAAAAAAAAGAAAGAAAAGAAGAAAAATAAAAGGTTTCCTCCATGAAAAACATCCATAGACTTTTGTTCAATTTCATATCGTACAGACAATACATTTTGCAATCTACTTATATGAGAAGCCAAATGAGACTTATTTTTATATGATTTATACTGTCAAAAGAGATACTAGATTCACTTATTATGATTTTGGTTTCAAGCATCTTGAAAATTTCGTGCCTGCTCCCTTTCTCTGTGCCTGTGAGTAGGACAGTACAATGAAAAACTCCCAAGTGGAGAGGATAAAGAGAGCTGACAGAGAAGCTGTTGACTACACAAATGCATCAAATCGCACGGCAGAAAAGCCGATGGCTGTGGCAGCCAACTCAAAATATCATGCTTTGGGACAGGTATCAGTTTCCACAGGGCAGAGGAAGGGCTATGTCATCATCATCATTATTTTCAACAGAATGGCAAACTCGCCAAGATACAATCAGTGTAGGAGAAGAAGGGCAGAGGGAAGCAGGAAAAATCAGGTTTTCCTTTGACGCATCAATTATTACTCTCACTGGGATTTATGCAGAAGAGATTATGTAGGATCTAACAGTGACCTTGCCTAAAAAATTCTGTGTACCTACATAAAGCCAAGGGCAAAGTGATGCTGACATGACAAGACCAAGCAGCACAATATTAAATTCTCTAAGGGGGAAAAAGTAGGCAGGAGATAGATTTTTTGGACCATCAACGCACTTGGAGGAAGAAGCATGCCCAGCTGGTCGAGGGAGGTGATTCTCCCCCTCTACTCTGCTCTGGTGAGACCCCACTTGGAGTACTGTGTCCAGCTCTGGAGTCCTCAGCAGAGGAATGACATAGACCTGTTGGAACGGGTCCAGCAGAGGGCCGGGAAGATGATGAGAGGGCTGGAGCACCTCTGCCATGAGGACCGGCTGAGAGAGTTGGGGTTATTCAGCCTGGAGAAGAGAAGGCTCCAGGGAGACCTTATAGCAGCCTTGCAGTGATTAAAGGGGGCTTATAGAAAGGATGGGGAGGGACTCTTTATCAGGATGGGGAGGGCCCTTCTATGGGGAGTGGAGCGATAGGATGAGGGGTAATGGTTTCAAACTGAAGGAAGGTAGATTTAGATTGGATATTAGGAAGAAATTCTTTACTGTGAGGGTGGTGAGGCAGCGGAACAGGTTGCCCAGGGAGGTTGTGGATGCCCCATCCCTGGAAGTGTTCAAGACTAGGCTGGATGGGGCTTTGAGAAGCCTGGTCTAGTGGGAGGTGTCCCTGCCCAGGGCAGGGGGGTTGGAAGTACATGATCTTTAAGGTCCCTTCCGACCCAAACCATTCTATGATTCACGCAGAACTGTGAAACTGCAGAAGATGAAGGTATATTAAATGCTGAAACCAAAAGAGCAGACCTTGTGGGTGACTCGGTCACCTCCTGGCCTTTTGACACTTTACAGTACAGATGAACCGGATAACAGAAGGACCAAAATTACATGTTGACAGAGTAGACCTCTACATCTAAGTTTGTCTCCTGCCTGGAAAGGATGGCTTTGTTCTTGATCTACAGGTACACCATTCAAACAGCTCAGATCTGCAGAGGTACCTGTTTCTTCCACATTGACTAAGGAGACTGCTGACAAGTGGACCAAGTATAAAACAAGGCAAGATGGACCCCAACTTTAGTGAAGGAAAGTTACTTTCTAAAAACATTTTCAATTGTATTATTTTCTTATGAAGTTAAACAAAATGGCTCAAAATGCTAACAAAAATGTCCAGATGTTTTTGCAGGAAGGTATTTTTGGCCATACCTCATTTCTTACAACATAACTATTTTCAACCCTGCTAAATTTTATAGGATTTTCACATTAAAAAAAAGCTGTCACAGTATTAGACTTATATAGCTTTTCTTACCACTTTTGCAGATTGAAGGATAAAAGGCATCTGGATAAATGCTCCCAGCCTGAAATGCATCTTGGTGGTTTAGTAATAACTGGAAAAGAATGAGGAAAAAGGAATCAGAATGCTATTGCACAATACAAAAACACAGTTCACTGCCAATATTGAAGATAAAATTCAAATATCCAGCAACACACAAATATAATCTTGGTAAAATACATAATTGTAGTGTTGTTATCACCCCCCTGCCCACCTCACCCAAATCCTTGTAAGCAAAACTGAACTACTTAGTATATACCATAATTTGAAAGGTCATTTAGGAAAGTATTCATATGATATAATTTAGGTGCTGGTGATGTCACCTTCTGAAGGTGCCTTCCTCCTCTTACAGTAGACACAAAGCCTGGGCTGCTAAATTACATCCTCTAAATCACAGCATAGCTGTCTACAGCAGACAATGTGAATACTTCCCTTGACTGAGCTCCTACTTTGATAACAGGCCAAGTTATATAAAATGGTCTTCTTTACATTGTCCCTAAAGGATATTAAAATGTTTTAAACACAAAACACATATGTGTTTGCTTTCTGTGCTTATGAAAACTGTCCACACGCCTACAGTGCTCTGCTGCTCTGCGCTCTCTTTTGTATGAAAGAAAAAGCTATTTGCGCCAAACAGAAATTAGTTAAATTATGTATGCGGTGGACTAAATTCAAAACCTTGCTGTCATTTTGCTGTCTTTATGTTTATTAAATCTCCTTTCCAAAAGTCCTCTACTGGTTCTCCTAACACAAAATACTCACAGAGGATATGACTTAAGAAGATGGGAAAAGATGCAGGAAGCCACACAAAGTATTATATGCAATATTATAATTGCTACATATTTGTAATAGTATTCAGAAGGAGTCAAATGATTTTCAACAAAAAACGTAAAAATACAGTCTAGGCACAATATTTACACACATATTACTAAGAATAAATAATAAAGAACAGAAAGGCAAGAAGACAGACAGAAAAACAGTACGAAGAAAAGTGTACATAATTGAGTGATAATATGCTTCCTACCTGTCTATAATTAACATTCCCTTCATGCTTAATGAAAAACTCCAGAGCTCTATGTGCTGAAAAACAACATATTGAAGTTTGATTTATAGGTACTGTGGCCAGGCCCGTGTTTTGTTAGAAGCATTATCAGAACCAGAATACACCACATTATCATATCTAAGCCAAGTGGCACAGCTGCACCAAACATCATTTCTCAAAAAATTCTGTACCTGTGAGAGGGTGTGTTTTTCTCACCTAGGGAGCTAATAAGGAAATGCTGTTTCTGTGATGCCTCTGAGCACTGAGTCTCATCAGTCTCCCTCTAAGCCCCAGGTCCAAAGCTTGACCAACAAGGCTGAAATTACTTTGAAAACAAACTCCCCAAGTCCAGAAGTGAGCTACAGCAGTGAACTGACACGATCACACCCAGTATGTATAGAGTACAGATCACAAAGTTCTAGCTGTAAAGGACCCACCTGAATTGTATTTTGAGTTTCACTGCACTGTTGCCCTTAACATCGAAAAAGGCACCTCAGGAATCAATGCGGATGTTTAACACTGATTAATTTTTAACGTGTATGAAAACCAACAAAAATCTAAAGTCAAGAAGGCAAATAATACTATTTATTCACTGAATAGGCAGACTTCTTACTGACAAAATATTTATTGAGCAAGCATAACATCACTTTTTTTTAATGAAGTGTCCTTCTAATTAATGTTAGATCCCAGGAATAATCTATTAACATTATTCTAAAAATACCCAACATTTCCTCTAATATTATTCAGTTAAAATTGCATGCATGCGTTAATGTCATCCCTTCCCACGCAAAGTTTTACTCCTCGCTTGAAGCTACTTACAAACTAAGACTGATCAAGATAATCCAGAATATGCTGAATTTAATTTGATCCTTACCAAATAAATCCCATTGCACACTCCCCCCTCATTCTGGAGTAAGATCTAGACAAAACTTGTGTGGGTTTGAACGCTTTTTCACTTTGAATTTTAGCCACTGATCTAAACTGTCCTACACAAAAATGTTAAAATACCTTAAGGATCAATCTTGCACCAAAGCAGGAATAATTTTAAAATAATAATTAAAAAAAATATATTATTTTGAGGCACGGGTGTTTCAACACACATCTCCCCTTGCAGCGTGGGAGTCTCAGTTTGGCATTTTGCTTTTTCTGTCTCCTCCCCGCTTCTCTCATTACTCATGTGGGACCAGGTCCTACAAGTTCACCTTGACAACACATTTCATGACAGATCCCCACGATTCAACAGAGCCCTGTGGGTCTGACAGGAGCCCCCAGAGGGAAAAAGCCTCCCTACTCAGACCCACCTCCAGCAACGAGGCTGTGGCACATAGGACACGGCACAGCTCTGCCGGGCGCACTGAACATGAGCAACATTTTGAACAGGCAGAGCATTTCACTGTTTTAAAAGCACTTTCAGAAATCTGTCCAGGATAGACTTTGTTGCTGGTTTTGAGTCGGAGGAGTTCCATTCTACAGTTTGCCGATTTTTTTCCCCTGGAATACTCAGTGTTGGGATTTGGCAATAACTTTCAGTATCTTATCATCATGGAATTTTATTTGCACATTCATAAAAGCACTGATTTTAGCAGCATCAGAGCTGATCCCAGTTTAATTTTCAGACAAATGGACAAAATTTGTTGGAAACTATGATGCAGTAGTTCAGTGTACACACTACTCCTCAGACAACCAAGATCTTTAAATTATATAAAGGCAGGTTTTATGCAATATGCTTCCTTGATTAGGAAAAAAATCTGCTTTGGGACAGATCCATAAGTTCTTACTTCTCTTCGTAGATTTCTTGCCAGTACACTCTGTTCTGCCAGAATCGGTTATTTCACATTTTCAGAAGCTCATACATAGAGCCCCAAGCTTGCAAAGATAAATGCACTTGCCTAACCTCAGGCAGAATGACTTCTACTATCGATTACTACAGGTTTCTTGACATATCATTAGGAAAAGTTGCAGTTGCAGGATGCTGACCAATGGTACAACACTCAGTAAGGGAACATACTCCCAGTCCCAAATGAACACCATGAATAATCCCAGCCTTTAACTTGTTCAGAGTTGCACGCATTCAGTACTTATATTCTGAGAAGATTACCTGAATAGAGACAAGATCATACATTTCACTATCGGAGCAATAGATTTAGAATCAGTAACAGAACAACAAATAATTAAAACTGTCAATTTATTATGAGTAAACGTTTCAGAATAACCTCATGCTACTCATGAGTGTTCCTGCAAGAACTGCAGCAGAAACTAGATTTTAAAAATAACACATGCAAACAAGAAATTCAGAACAGAAATATTTCCCCATTTTGATGTTCACTCAGTTCTCTCCTTCATTCTCTACAAATCTAGGCTGTTCAGGCTACAGATAGCAACCCACCAGGAAGAGACACAGAACAAAATTTTCATTATGTTAGTCATAGAAACCAACACATTACAGCATTTTTTTCTATTTTATACAGGTACGGCAAAAGTCATACACAATGATTTGAAAACAGAGCTACCACAAATGATCTGTGTTATTCTCCAGTTCAAATATAACAATCCTGCGTAAAGTATTCCTCTCCTTTCTCCAAACCAAACCCAGCCTGCCTAAGACTCAGACACAAACATTCCAGTTACATAATGCCTGTTTTAGAAGATGGAAAAATACGCAACCAAATTGATTCAAGCATTTTGCTTATAAAACCAGCAAAGTTTCAAACTCCAAAACCAAACTACTCATCAATCCTATGTGTTATTCACCTTTTAAAAAATTATATAGAATGCTAATTGCTTTAACATTATTTTCTCCCTTCGCTTTCCAGACGAATATGAACTTACTTCTCTTGTCAAGCAACTCAAAAGCCATGAAAATTCATTCTGAACATAACTTACCTATTTCAACATGTGTTGAAATTCCACATGGGATACATCTTTGACAAAAATGGTATAGTGTAACCAGCAAAACAGACCAAATCTTCCACCCAGCCATGATGCTGGCTGGAACTCTGATTTTCAGAAGCCTGGAGCAGTAGCACTGTGACCTTTGAAATGTAGGTTACGGAGCATGCCTCTTCTTGCAGACATATTGCTGACACAGCAAGTAAACGAGTGCCGTATTTGAAAGGCTATTTTACACCAATGCTTTTCTTCACCTCAAGCAAAGTAATTTGTAAAAAAAAAAAAGAAATAACCTGTAGGTGTTCTCCCCTCTTGAATTCTGTAGTATCCCTGGGGTTTGGGCAACCGTTAACTGCCATCACCCCACAGCAGCAGTGAAGTTTCTGTAAAAAAAGAAAAGCAGGGTAGAGAAGAGCATCCTCCCACAGCTCATGGTGCAGTTGCCTTACAACAGCTGTGTCAGATTTCACCAAAAATGAAGTCAATCGCCAAAGCAGCCTTGGTAGAAAACCACATGCTCCCGAGTTGCGTGCAATACAAATTCTTAAGTTTTGGTGAGCTGACAGGACACTGCACATGTACGTTTGGGGTTTATGATGCAGGGGGAAATCACGAGCATACGCCTGCCACACAGATTGCTACGAACTTCTGCCTGAGCCCGCTGCCGCTACCAGCCATCCTCCGCCCAGCCCTGGCCTGGCCGCCCCGCCAGCCCGCCGGCAGGGCTGGCACCCTGGCACAGCCCCGCCGGTCCCCAGCGAGATGGTGGCAGCGGGCAGGGGCTTCAGACGGTCCTCCTGCCAGAGACCGACCGCAGCCGCCACGGGATCTGGTGGCCACGGGCGAGGCCNGAGGAGCTGGGCCGGGTGGCCGACTGCGGGCCGGCCGAGGCGCGGGAGGCCGTGCGGGCCGCGCACGAAGCCGGCGCCGCCTGGGGCCGCCTCCCCGCCAAGGTGAGCGGCCGCGGAAGATGGCGCCGGCCGGGGCGGCGAGGGGGGACCCCGGACCGGGCCCGTCGGCGGTGGCGGGAGCGGGGAGGTCCGGTCCGACGGGGGGTGCCCGTCCTCAGGCTGGGCCGCGGGTCCGTCCCGGGGGGGTTTTGCTGAGGCTCGGCTGCCCCCTGGGGGCAGCTCGTCTCCATCGCCGCCTTCTGCCTTCCCCAGGAGCGGAGCCTGCGGCTGCGGCGGTGGTA